>VXAB01004701.1:867875-922635 GCA_013399175.1 Odontophorus gujanensis | reverse complement strand
GTTTAAAGGAACAGGTGGTAACTGACTTTAAATGACAGTGAACTACTCCTACGTTCTGCAGTTCTTGTTGACTGATGCAGAAATCTGAGGCCGTACAGATGATTCACCTTTCAAGGTTGACAGGTTAAAAAAAAAAAAAAAAAAAAGAACATGATAATTTGGATAATTTGGGGTATGTGTAACAGTTATTTGACAGATTGGTACTGTGAATTGTCCTCTACATATGTTTTAATTCATGGAATTAAACTCCCTGAGGTAAAGCTCTGGACAGGCATGAAATGTTAAGTGCTCTGAAGCGCGTGTTGATGATGTCTGGGGACAGGCTGAGAGCGCTGGAGAAGGAAAGGCTGAGTGAGGGTTGAACTACTGTCCTCAGACAGCTAATGAGCAGGTCATGGAGAAGGCAAGGCCAGACTTTCCTCAGAGAAAGAGAAGAATTTTCATCCCAGTGAGAGAAAGGTTAAGCACTGGAACGGGTTGTCCAGATAGATGGGGGGGTCTCCATCTTCAGAGATACCAAAATTCAGCTGAACGAATCTCTGGACAGGTTGAGCTAACCCTGAAGTTAGTGCTGTTTGAGCAGAAAGTTGAACTAGATGATCTTCAAGCCTACCTCCTAACCTACTGTTTTTATGTGGCTTTGCACACAAATATATACAAAACAAAAATATGTACACAAATATGTATACACACAAATATTTTTAGTAAAGAAACAGCGAACAAACACTGTAACAATATTTGGCTAAACAAATAATGAAGTCAGCTGATCTTAAAATGATTTAAATATTCCTATTCAATTGAAGAAATGTAATTATGCTACACTTAGTGCTTTAAAGCATTCTCTATTTGCATTCTAAAACTCTTTGTGGAATTTATTCTCTGAGTGTACATCGACATATGTCCAAGGATTTAATAATGAAATATTTGTTTCTTCACATGCGGCAGTGATACTTACTGCTTTTGTTGGGCATTTATTTTCTCATTTTTTGCAATGTCTTTCAAGGCTGTTTAATATCTTTCTGCTGCTTTTCCATGTGATCTTAGCAATTTTTTTTTAGTCTCCCTCAGTTAGTGTAGAAAAGTTGGCAAGTTTTGTTTATAAAGCAAAATATACATTTATGCTACTGACATTTTGTCCTGAGATATCAAGGAGACAGCATGTCTGTAACAACAAGGACAGCACTGTCTTCAGCCAAATAACAAAACAGAAGGTGCCCCTCTAAAGCTGCAGCAGTAAGTCTACCAACTAAAAAGCAAAGTACAGTCAGCTTACTAATATAATACTTAATTTCTTAAGACTGGAAAATAAGCACCAGAAACATAGAAGGGCAACATGATGCCAGATGTTTTATTTTTTGAGTGGATCTGAAAAGAGGAGTGGTTCTGTGTTGGGCAAAGCAAAGGCTTTCATTTTGCAGGCAGGAATGTAGCTCAATGTCTGCCTTAGCAGATGATTTACCTAGCTGGTACTTCTGCAGAGATGAAAAGATTTAGCTGATTTGTAGGCCTCCTTGATGTATCATTTCATCGGANTGTTGGGCATTTATTTTCTCATTTTTTGCAATGTCTTTCAAGGCTGTTTAATATCTTTCTGCTGCTTTTCCATGTGATCTTAGCAATTTTTTTTTAGTCTCCCTCAGTTAGTGTAGAAAAGTTGGCAAGTTTTGTTTATAAAGCAAAATATACATTTATGCTACTGACATTTTGTCCTGAGATATCAAGGAGACAGCATGTCTGTAACAACAAGGACAGCACTGTCTTCAGCCAAATAACAAAACAGAAGGTGCCCCTCTAAAGCTGCAGCAGTAAGTCTACCAACTAAAAAGCAAAGTACAGTCAGCTTACTAATATAATACTTAATTTCTTAAGACTGGAAAATAAGCACCAGAAACATAGAAGGGCAACATGATGCCAGATGTTTTATTTTTTGAGTGGATCTGAAAAGAGGAGTGGTTCTGTGTTGGGCAAAGCAAAGGCTTTCATTTTGCAGGCAGGAATGTAGCTCAATGTCTGCCTTAGCAGATGATTTACCTAGCTGGTACTTCTGCAGAGATGAAAAGATTTAGCTGATTTGTAGGCCTCCTTGATGTATCATTTCATCGGATTTTTGATTTTTCTTTCTCCTGTTGAATTGTGCTTTTAATCAATTTCTTTATTTTGAGGACTGGAGAATTACCTGAGTGCGTGGTACAGAGCTGAATTTGCTCTTAGCTCAGACTGGCTTGCTTCAGGTACAAACCAGTGGGGCTTGGTGGAAGAGGAAGAAGAGCCTTGTTTTGCTTCGTGACAATGAACGCTACGTGCAAAAAAGTTTAAACTGGGGTTTATCGTGACAGAAAAAATGTTGAGGACATTCTGCATGTCCAATAGTATATCAGTGTATATAGCAATGTGTGTTTACCTATACCTTGATGTGTATGCCGACAGCTGTCACAGTAGCCTTGCTGTCCCTGGGGGAAACCATGGTGTGGATATCGTTGCATTTGAGCACAATCTGACATGCTTTGCTTGTTTGCAGGGCCCTGCTGTATTTAGTCTGTTTCCTATAATGTTTTACAATATTGATATACAGCTGAAAAACCACCTGGTGGCTATCCAATCCTGCTTTCAGCTTCCTTTCTGCTTCAGAGCATGGAAAGACCTCTGAGATTGTTAAATATCCACTTTGCAAAGACAATTTTTCTGTACTCTTATTCCAAAGCTCTGCTTCTGTGTGTGTTTCTGTGTGATGGATAGATGGTATTTCTTTTGGGGAAATTTCTGGTTGCTGGCCAGAGGCAAGAAAGAGAAACCACCTGGGACAGAAAGGAAAACAGATTGCTTTTCTTTGAAGATACTGAATGGCATTTTCCTGAGGTCTCTACATTTTTTGAGAGAGACATTTATTTATTTATTTTGATTTATATTTTTAATAGCTTATGGGCCAGACCTAGGTGAGAAACAATTCAGCCTGACAGATTGTTTGCTTGTTGCTAGTTTCAAACCTGTGAAAATAAGGGGTGTTGCTACAAGTGCCAAATATCATCCACTGGCTGAAAAAGCTGCTTTGGAGGCACAAGGGGATTTATGAGAATAATATTTCCTTTATCAGTCATTTATAAGTATCTTGCCCCTACAGGAAATCACTAATCTATAAACCTCACATCACCAGTAGACACGTGTGAGGGTGGTTAATTGTCATCCGACTGAGAAAAGACCCAAGAACTCTTCCTTTTTGGGGAATTCATTTCAGTACAAATAATACTCATTAAAAAATTTGTGTGAAAAGAGGCCATTGTGCTGTCTGGATCAAATTCAAAGCAAAAATCGCTACAAAACTAAAGAGGTTTTACCACTGGGTTCCAGACGCTGTGCTGTATTTGTTATCCTTTTGTTTTGTTTTTGAAGTCTTAATCTCAGTTTTTCTGAACAGAAAGTCCAGCATCATAAAACCCATTGGCAGCTTACAGTAGTTCTAGGTACTAGGTGCTTGGCACAGTGAGATGATGTGAGGTGAGGTGCATCAAGAAGATGGTGAAGAAATCTGTACCTTGACTGCTTTGATGCATAGATGGATATGCTTATCTTCAATTCTTTTGGTATAATCTCCAGCTATAAACAATACAAACAAGTTAGAGTACATACATATTTGTGTACGTATGAGCCTTAGTGCATTTCTTCTTAATATCTCTAACTGCACTGCCTATTTTTCTATATATGATGCATTAAAGAAAAGCTAAATGAAAGGCAATTCCATGAACTGTGTTTATCCAGAGACAGTACAGTTTCTTCTTGAATCTGTAATCTGATGCAGAAGATCTGAAGCACAGGGTTTGTCAATTACTTTATAGAGACTGGACAAAGAAGTCATTATGACCATGTTTATTGGTATCAACGTATATACTTAAGCCTTTGCTAATTCAAGGCTGGATTATAGTAATGTGACCTATCTGGAGTTATTAGGTCAACCCAGATTAAAGAACTGATGCTGAGGGCAACAGCTTCCCTTTGGCAGCATAGTGGTGATGTGTCATACTTTGCACTGCCTGTCTATTGTTACTCAGAACCAAGGTCAAGGTAAAAAATGTGTGTGGATTAGTAGAGAATTTCCTAGTTTGAAATCTGAAGTGATGCATGCACTGTAGAGTTGGAAGCTCAGGTGTGTTCTAGGAGATGTTCCAGGGGGTTGTCAGAGAGATAGTCTCAGGTTGGTTTGATCTCTATTTCAAATTTCCTTCTGATCCAGATATTCAGGTTGCTCGCTTTCAGGCAGAGAAGAAAAACAGGTTGCCTTTCAAAGTTCTTGTTTCCTTTGGAGGATCTTATTGAGGCAAGTGCTCATAAACAAACCCTGGTTTTGTTTACACGTGTTGCAGTAACATATTCAGTCCTAGACTGCCTAGCAAGCCATCAGAATTTAAGCGTTAAACAGCAGAGAAAATAGCAAAAGCTGCTGTCAGCCCGGGCTAGTTCAGTAAGTTCTGCAGAGCTCTCAAATGGCAGCAGCATGTTTTCAAGGTTTGGAGTCTGAGTGACCAAGAGAAGAGAGCAGTTCAGTCAGATCTGACTGCAGGGTTCAGGTGAACCATGCCACTTCTGCCAACTGGCCCTGGCCTCAGAGGGCACAGGGTGATGAAGAAGTATTGTCATCTTCTTCCTGCTCTGCCCACAGTGGCCAAATCCAAGCTGCAGGGTGGAATGAAAGTTTTCTCAGGGAGACTGTGTTCTTCACATGTCTTTGAAATGGTTATTTTCCTTATTCACCTCCTTAATCAAAATGATTAATTCTGTGGATGGGATCCTAGATAATGCTGCCATTTCCCAGAAGTCCATTCTGGGAGATCTGGATTGATTTATTTTTTTCCCCATGCTTTTCTGAGCCACTCCTTCCTCGGTCCTGACTGCCCCCACATCCTTCCCAGCTACCAGGAGAAGTTTAAATGCCTTATAAACCAGGGTGCTCATAGGAAGCTCCTGTGGTTTCACACAGCCAAAGAGGCCACCATAGGGTATATAGGGGGCAAGTTTGACTAGCAATATAATTTTTTTCTGTGGTTTTCTTTCTTTTTCCTACTCCAGGTGTGTACACTTTTCTTTCCAGCACCTTGAAATCTCTGGAAGAGAGGGACTATATCCACCGTGTTCTGGACAAAATCACAGATACTCTGATACACTTAATGGCTAAGTCAGGTCTTTCTCTGCAGCAACAGCACCGGCGACTGGCTCAGCTCCTCCTCATCCTCTCTCACATCAGGCACATGAGGTGAGAGCAAGCACATGGTCAGGTGCAGGCAGAAGGTTTCCCAAATGCACGTGTGCTTGGAGTTGTGCTTTCCTTCACTGTGTGTGTGTGTGTGTTGCCATTATATGAAAGTTATATCACTTTCCTGTTTCCATAAATACAGATGGACCTGCAAAACAGTGTTCTGGATTATTGTGTGAAATGAGTATATGTTTTCCCCATTTCTCTTTTTCCTTTTCCATCTAGTTTTGACAGTGACATAAACACTGTCTGCTTTTAATATTATGTGTCTTGAATTCTTTTTTGGAAGGTAGTGAGTACATGAAAAACAATTTTAACAGTAGCTTAGTTCTACAAACTCTAGTCTCCGGTAAGATAAGATTTAATAACAATCTCATTTATGAATAGATATCTCTCACAAGTGGCTTGATTGCAAATCACTTTAGAAAAGAATTTAGAAAAGAGATTATTATCATTATATGTATATTATGGATGAAGATAAAAGCAGATCTGAGTCCCAGCCTAGAGCACTGTGTCCTTTGCTAATTAGTGGTGAAGGGCCTGAGGAATGTGGTTTGTTGGGTTGGTAGTCTCAGCAGTGATTCTTCCTTCCATAATTACCTCTGAAAGTAGCTGCTCACTAGCTGGGGTGTCTGCAGCATGAAAAACCTATACAGAGATACAGCAGAGATTTTAATTTTTAATGAAATATAGAGGCATAGCTGTTACCTAGATTTTTATTTTCATGTTCACATTTAATAACATTAAAATCAAAATAAGCGTCATGGAGTACTAAATCTCTCAAAAGTGGAACATGAAGATTTTATGTTGGGGTGTGGTGTTTTTACGTTTGTCTTCTATGGAGCTTCTTTGCCTTCATGTTTAGTGATTTATTATTTCTGTAGCTTAGCAAATGGATGGTATTATAAGAGAGTGTTTGCTAACAAATTGGCTAAAAGGTTATTTTCTAAGAAAAAAGATCTAATATTTTAGGTTTAACTACAGGAAAGCCAAGGTTCATCGCATCCACTTAATCAAAGTGCCTAAAATAGGAGTCTCTTTCCTAAATGGTGACCTAAAGCAGAAAAGAATAGTCACCTTTAGAAGGCAATTCCTCACAGGCAGCCTGAACTGTTCTTCAAAGATATTTTTTAAGTTTGTTGCTTTGTACAGCGTGGAATTTCTATGACCCCAACAAAGATTAACTGACAGCTTTTTTCTCATAGTACATTTGGAAAGTAACTGCTGTTTTGTTAAAACCCACAGCAACAAAGGAATGGAGCACCTGTACAATATGAAGTGTAAAAACGTAGTTCCGCTCTACGACCTCTTGCTGGAGATGCTGGACGCTCACCGCCTACACGCACCGGCAGCCAGGAGTGCTGCACCAATGGAAGAGGAGAACCGAAGTCAGCTGACAACTGCACCAGCTTCATCTCATTCCCTGCAGTCCTTTTACATTAACAGCAAAGAAGAGGAGAGCATGCAGAACACAATATAAACAGAAATCAGCTGTATAATGGTATGAGAAACCCAACAGCATACTACCTAGCTCATGCTTCATTTCATCTATAGTACCACATATGTCAACACTCCAGTGACATCAGCCACCTGTATTTTCCATTTGAGTGTTTATAAAGTGCTTGCCTAAATTGATTGCTTATTCTAAATGAAAGACGTTTCATTGCTATGGACATCTAGCAAGGATTGTCAGGCTAACTTAATTTGAAATTTGCAGTGTTTTAATCTACTTTTGCATGCAAGTTGGGTAAGTCCTAACATAAACTGTAACATTTGTTTTGCCATAAATTAATAGGCCATACAACCCATGCATATTTGTATCTTCCTGAGTGGGAGCCTTTCTTGGTATGCACCCTTAATTCTGAGCCCTTTTAGTCTCTGAGTTGCCTGAAACGTTGAAGCAGTTTGGTCGATTCTGGATGAGTTTTTATGAGGGATAACAGGAAGCTGATAGGTGTCTTAGTGTGTTACAGTGAAAGTGCACTGCTAGTGACTACCTTGACAGTTTGGGTAGATCCTTGCCTCCCTCTTCCTCAATTGGAAGAGGACCCTTCATATGGAAACAGTACTGTTTGCCTTATTGTTTTGCATCTGCAGACAGATCCTTTTCAAGATCATGCTGACTGAACTCTTAGATCCTCTTATCCTAGCCCCTAGCCAAATTATGTTGTGTGTATCCTATCTTGTCTGATCCAAGGAAATAAAATTCTGTTGCTTGGCAGCGTGTAAATTATGGGCAACATGGCAAGCAGAGATAACATGGATAATTGCTCTTAAATCATACCAGGAGATTATAGAAACCATCATGCCAAGAAAACAAAAACAAAAACCCATACCTTCTAACACATACAGAAACCTAAGCTGTTTTATGAAAAATATTTCCCTCTGCTTTGCTTTGTTGTGCTACAAACCAAGATATGAGGATGCTAATGTAAGAATGGCAGAGCAGGGTGGGATGATCACATTCACGGCAGTCCTGCCTAAGCAGACTCAGGAGAGCTGCTATCAGAGCCAGTGCAATAGGAACCTGCTTTGGCAGGGGGGGTTGGACTCAATGATCTCTTGAGGTCCCTTCCGACCCCTATGATTCTGTGATTCTGTGAATAGGTTTTGTGCTGGCTTATATTTCTTCGGTTCTTGCTGGGGCAAACTCAAAGAAATCCACCTCGTTTGTGATGCCAGAGCTGGGCAATGTGCCTCAGACATGGTGAAGACCCCACAACTGCACAGCCAGGGTGCATCTGGCTTTCTTCATACATGCGTGTAATTGTTTTTCATGCAGGTTAGTTGGATTCTTCAGATCAACAATAATATACAAAAGGCCCACTAACAGAAAGAATTTCAGCAACTTATGACGTAGAGACACTGAAGAAAAAGACCAACCTATCTATTATATAAACTGTCCAAAGTGGGATTTTGTGCTGCTGTTTAACTGCCTTTAATGCTAGAAATTCAAACAACACAGAATGTTGCTGGGCACTGGAATGTGATTATTATATATTCCAGGGATATTTTGTTAATTTAATGATAATCTTTGCCTGTGCTATCTGCACACTTGTTTTTCAGGTGCAGCTTAGGAGTTAGCACAGAGCAGGGACTATTTCAATAGCTGGTTGAAAGTGACCACCTGTCAGTAAGGAAGTTCAATAGCACATGTATAGGCTGCTCCATAGCAGCTGGCCACAGCGCCATAGGAGGAACTGGGGATGCTTCTTTTAACCTTTATGTTAGCTTATCCTGATTGTAATATCCTGTGACTAAATATAGGAAATAGTGCAACCAACATGGTACAGGAGTGCCTGTGTCTAACCATGCTCACTGTTAAACAAGCAAAGATTGTGTTCAGTGAGTTTCAGTTACAAAGCAACTGTAAAGAGAACAAGTCATAGGATGAGCTTGTGCTCTAAATTCTTTAGTGAGCGAGTGTACATAGTAATGTCCATAACAGTCTCATGTACATATCTGAGGATATGTGCATTTCAGAAGTCTAAAGATAGATGCTACCTACACGTCTGAGAAGATTCCTTGAAAACTGTGCAGACCTGAATGTGTGAAGCAGTCACTGTAAGTTAATAGGCCTTTTATTGATATATATTATAGTGTTGCTTTTTTTTTTCCAAACATGCTGAAGGAGTTGTATTTTTGTGTATTTGTTAAGAGCATGTACGTGTGCGTGTGTACGAATTTGGTACCAAAGGGCTTTTGGAAGGCTTTGAAATGCCTTGAAAGAAAATACACATTTTCTCACATTTAATAGATGGTTTTTGAATGTGTTAGAAAAATCATGAATGCCCTCGTATGAGTGCAGGTTAAAATTTGAGTGGAACACAGGAATTCCTGTAGATACACTTCTGTGCTTGCACTGTGCTACAAGATTTCAATGCTCTATGTGCAGCTTGTGTGTTCCATATGACAAGCCACAAAGATCAAGCTTGTGGCTAAGCAGCTGCTAAGCAAATTGTTTTATAAAAATGCCTCCCTCTGAAATCCCAGAATTTATTGCATTAAATCAAATCTGGCCTAGAAGAAGAAAATAGCTAATAGAAAGCAGTTCACAAAAAAATAAAAAAAAAAATGCCAGATTCTGATGATTCTCTGTAGCTTAAGTACCATTGCACTCTACAGATTGTCCTGGCAAAACTGGGCAAGTGTGATTTGAAGTGGTAATGTAGCAGATGGAAGGGTATCAAACTGTAGCCCAGAACACAGGAAATAATCTGTCAGTTCACAGCCATAATTACAAATGCTCTCCTAGTCTCAGCCCTGACAGTGAAATCATTTAGAGTCAATCCATCCTCCCATGTATGTGGTGACAGCTGTTAAGAGAACCCAAAAAAGAAAAACAGTGATTTCCAGTGACACATTTGCTTAGCTTGGGGGCGGTCTCAGGACCCATGTCTTTAACTTGTTGATGATCTTTTATTTGAATCAGCACCTTAATTACTATAGTAACCATCCCAGAGTTATCTGAAAAGACAATTGTCCACATATCAGACTGTTGAATGTAGCTAGTCAATAACTTAAAGTCTATTATATAAAGTGGTTTTTTTTCACATGGAATGCCAAATTAATTATGTTCTCATGTATGCCAACAATTGTGCCTGACATTAGATAATTGTTATTTCACAGGATGCTATTTTATGTGTGTGTGTATATATATATCTATATCTATATATATATATACATATATGCTTTATATTTGCAGCTGACAAGCCAGTACTACTGAATATCTGGTGCTGGATATTAAACAAAGATATATAGCATGTTTAAAAAAAAGAAAAAGAATTTAAAGAAAACTATTCAAGGCAGCTAATAATGCTTTTACCAAAACATTCATAGAGATGTCTCTTGACAGCTAATGAAATAATTATTTTATAATGTTTATATATGGATTGTTTTTTTTTTTTTAAAAAAAAAAAGAACAAACAAACAGAAAACCAAAAAAGCCCTACAATCATAGGCAATGTAATACCAGCATAAGCCAGAAATAGACCTGATAAACAAGCTATGCTTGAGAATATTGTTGCTGTACCTGAAATATTACCAAAAACTATGGAGGTAGGAGAAGACATAGAGTGATGTGTAGCACCCAGTGGAGTCTGACTTTCCAACAGTATGTAAAAGCTACTCTGGTTTGTAATGGTTCGAGCCATATCTCGATCTTGCAGACTTTGTCTCAGGTAAAACTGTCAGTTGGGACAGTAGAATTTGTACTGGGGTAAATTATTTTAATGAGGGTTTCTTGGTGCGTGTTTGTGATAAATTTACTATTATGTTTCAGTGAAATATCTTGAATATTTTTTCTCCTGTATGCTAACCTTTTTAATAGTTCAAAATTATAATAACTGAAGTAAAGAAGAACTGAGCTCCCAAGGATATTGCAAGGACTGTTCAGCAAGTTGCTGCAATTTACATTGGAAAAAAAAAAAGGAAGAAACAAAACCTCAACCCTTTCAGACCATGCCCAAAACAGGGTTTTTAGTAGAGCCCCTATCTGTCCTGGCTGAGGCTGACTGATTCCTTAGGAGCTGAGCCAAATGTTTAAAATGAAACAAACTACCAGCAGTGTAAAAATTCCGCCTCACTATGGTCTGAGTCTTACCACAGGCTTTGGTAGGAATAGGACAAGCCTCTCTTTTATATGTATCCTGTTTTAAACCTAGAATGCAACCCAACCTAAAGTTAATGGGATTTTGTATATAAAGCATTCTCAGTTGAACTTATGGGAAGTGAGTTACTTTCTCTGAATAAAGAGATGGCCTTTTACAATGCTACCTACAACTACAGTATAGCTTTACAGATAGAAATTTGGCATGTGGGAAAGAAAGCTCATGTAAACAATTGTAACAATTGTAATATGAACCAGACTTTGCTGCCACCTGCAACTTTAGCATGAGCTCAGATTTATCTATTTCCTTAACATTAATATTCTAATTTTTTTCTACTTGCAAACCCTTTCGTCTTTCAAGTGTAGATAGCCTTATTCCATTTTGCACTGTTTAAAGAAAAAAAAAAAAAAGCTAAAAAAAACCCTTTTGCATTCAAATGTGCCTAAAAAAAATTAAAATAATAATAATACAAAAAAAGTATATGCTGCCATCTTGCAAATTAGTATGCTCTGTATTCCTGTGTGCCTAAGATTAGAAGTCTGTTTCTTCAGAAAGTGCCCACTGGAAAATGAAGAGATAGACTGCTGGTCTCAAGAACTTCATTAACAAGCCACTTTATGTATCACCTTATTGTATATACTATAAAACTGATGCTTTTGTGTGCACTATGTAGTCTTTCAGTGGAAAGTTCTTTCTTTATCTGGTATAGACTCAGCTGCCACAATGTATTTGTTGAAGTATTCTGTTCTTTCACTGATGCATATAAAATTATTCATGTCTTTGTTGGTGAGTTTTATTTCTTTGTTTGTTTTGCACCTAAATGTTCTGAAGAGTCTAAATGAAAAATCTGATAGGCTACCCAGTTGCTGCAAGATTTTTATCAGTGTATTTGATGTTGAAATAAATAATTAACCTGAGCAATTTATTTCATTTGTTATCTTTTGCATGCATATATATATATGTATTTAAGTAAGTTGTTTTTTCCTTTTTTAATTTTATCTTTTCTCCCCAGAAACATGAGATACTGGTCATAACTAGAGTTAATAATGTGTTAGTCCTGGTATCTACTACTGTTGATGACACTAGAGAAATTACTGCCACAGTACTATAATTATTTAACGTAGACCTGATAAGGCAACAGAAATGATTACTGGATTAGATCACCTTTTCTATGAGGAAAGGCTGATAGAGTTGAGGTTATTCAGAGCAGGCTACAGGGATATCTTATAGATCCCCTTTCAGTATATAATGGAGCCTACAAAAAAGCTGGAGATCAGCTTTGTCAGAGAGTGTAGTGATACAGTAAGGGGTAATGGCTTTAAACTAAAAGAAAGAATTAAGATATAGATTAGATGTTAGGAGGAAGTTATTTGCCAAAACAACACTGGATAATTCAAACAGGTTGCTCAGTGAAGCTGTGGATGCTACATTACTGGAGGTGTTTAAAGTCAGGTTGGATTGGGGCCCTTGGGCAGTGTGATCTAGTGGTGGTAATGCTGCCTTCAGCAAAGGGGATGGAACTGGACAGTCTTTAAGTTCTCTTCCAGCCCAATCAATTCCACAATTCTGTGGTTTTGTTTTACATTGCGAATTAGACTATAGCAGAGTAGACAAATGGCGTGAATGCAGCTGCCTGATACTTACCATCAGTTAGCTAATGTGAGGTAAAATAAATTTCCCAAGTGATATCTACCCCTTGGGATAAAAGGTGTCTTGTCTAAGCTGTGAGAAAGGAAGTTTTCCTGGTTTTATCAGTATTCCTTATCATGACATCAAGTAGCAAGCAGTTTTGGTGATGGAACACTGTGCTGGGAGGCTGCATTTCCTTGGTCAACCCCTGGCAGTGTCAGTTTAAATGAGTTCCTGCTCTCTGAGAGAAAGATACATTGAGAAGAGACAAACTACAGTCCCCAGAATACTCCAGTACTTGTGATTTCTGATTCCAGGTGACAAGGGTAGAATGCCACAGTGACAGGGGACTTCTCTTCCATTTCCAGTAGAGCAGAGAGCAACATGGTAGAAAACTCTCTCTCCCATTTATACGGTTTATTACCTTTAACTCCTTTTATCATTTGTACTGACTTACTTAGTTATCCCTCCTTATCTTGGTTGCATCCTTCTTCCCCCTCTCCCCCCTAAGAAGAGGAAAAGGTGAATGAGGGGAAGCTCTATTGCTGGTGATAGAATCAACTAAACTGCAACGAAAGTGAATAAAAATGAAAGATATTTTTAATGACACAAGAAGTCACTGAAATGAACCTTACCCTGTAAATTATTCTCAGAATTATATTGGGTCTTTGTAAAGGACCAAGCCACTAATTTACAGCATTTACATACTTACTTATGAAGGCATATCAATACTTCTTATATATACATATCAGTATTATACAACTTCTATATTGACTTTTTTTCCTTCTGTTTTCTGTTCTGTACTGGTTCTGAGTGGGATTATCACTCAGTGAATTCTAGATACAAAGCAATTGTGAAGAGCGCAAGGGATAGAATGATGTTTTGCTCTGCACCAAGGATCCAGTTCTTTAATGGGTGTACACAATAATGTCCATAACAGTCCATATCTGAGGATATGTGCAGTTTAGAAATCTAAAGACAGATGCTACCTACGTTTGAGAAGATTCCTTGAAAATTGTGCAAACCTGAATGTGTGAAGCCATCAGAAGTCTAATCCACAATAGCAACTGAACAAAAGAATACGTCCAGAAAATCAGACTTGTCATTTCTAAATAAAAACCAACCAGCTACAGTCTGAGCATTCTTACATCTGCCAAAAATCATAACACTTTAAAGAATCAAGGTAGTGCATAACGAATGAGATTAGCAGTCTTCTACAACTCTCACCCAGAGAACAGTGTAACTGTACAGGGTCGCAGAACTGTCAAGTTTAGTTTACTCCCCTACCTAGAACTGGTTCACCTATTGAGACATCACCGTGCTCAGATCCACCATAGAAAGAACTCAACAGGGAAGGGGCCTCTGCTCTCAGGTGCTGGGCACATTCCCCCAGCTGGGAGCTAGTGATGCCATTTGAGAAATTATGCCACAATGAAAATTTTCTATTTGGTTGTTTCAGTTTGATTGTTTCACTGCAGAGTTCTTGGAGCTGAAATTCATGGGTTTTCGTTACTGGGCCCATCACTTTCCTTCTCTCTCTATATATACATATATGATCCCTTGAAGAACAGCTTCCTTTCCCAGACACTGTTCCCTCAGTGAAGCCCATGAACATGCACACAGCCATTTGCAGTGGGCTCCCCATCACATGCTTACCTTCTTCTTATTCTGCATTACAATGTTTATCTCCACTAACCAAACCGAGGAGAGGAAATAATAATAAAAATCCAAACACGTAAAATGAGACACATCAGCATGTGCACAGAGAAGGAACACTCACAGAAGGGCACTGCCTACATAGTCTATTTTACATCCAGTCAGGCTCTAATTATTGTCATTCACCATGACATCCTGCAGATACAGAAGATCAAATGTAAAAATGTACATGAAGTCTTCAGGTAAATGGACCATCGAAACAACATCTGACACTCATCTCAGGAGAGGCAAGCATAACCTGTTCTCATGTCCCTGTAAGAGCTGTGTATTTGGTTGTCAATCTGCAACGCCTTCATTTCTGCTGCATGTGGGGGATATAAAATTTATCTTCCATTTTCCTACACATTTTTGCACCATTTCCGCATATTACTGTTTCAAAGTGCTGAAAAATGTCCAGTTCAGCCAGATTTTCAGCAGATGCTTGTACGATATTTAGCTCTTGTACATACAAAGACTAAATGCTCTTTTCTAGGGCACAACGATTTGGGCGTTCTCAGCTGTCTCTCATTTCCTACTCACATCCTCAGAATGCACTGTCCACAGAAAGGTGAAACAAATGCATTATACTCTACAAGTAAGCAAAAAATTGCACCCACCAGCTCTTTTATGGTATGGTACATAAAAGCCTAAAGACTCCAGAAATGTCCATAAAGAGTTTTAGACATTCACATGAAAGCAGAAAAGTTTGAGTTCCAGTCTGCCTTTGTAGGATTATTTTTCATTTATATTAAACCTAAAAATCAGAAAAGAAACTTCAGCTCTGCGATTTCTTCTTTGTACCTCAACCACAGTGCTACTGCATCATGTTTTTTTCCAGTGCTTTTTTTCCTCCCTGCCTTATCCTATGGTTTGAACATTTGGTTGCACAATGCTTCTAATTGTTAGTTTTAAAAAAGGAATTAAAATTGAATTGCAGCCATGTGGCTTAACCGGCAGTGCAAGAGGGGAGACTCTGATATAATGGCTTGAAATATTTATGAAGAGAATAATACAAACACAAATCTCCCACTTGCTTGTGAGCACTTCCAGAAAAGGTGGACACTGGTAGCTTTCCTTCTAGCTGTTTTTGAAAACATCCTTTCTAAAAACAGTGGAATGAAAAAAAAAAAGAACACAATTACAATGTTGATATAATCAGTCTTGCAGGAATTACATGCCTGAAAACACAAAGAGCCTGATCTGAGTAGTCTCTGTGCACACTACATCCACATCTGCACCATCCCACAGGGAGCTGTGGTTCACATCTCCCAAGATACTTCTGATACAGGAAGTGGACAACACTTTCAGACAGCCTCCTCACTGTTCCAAAAACTGAACATGTCATTGTTTTATTCAGACCTCACTGAGATCGAATCTAAGTTATGCCTCAGGTCTTTCAATAGGTTTTTACTCAACCAAGCAGTTTTGACCAGTTCTATTTCAACGCTATATTAAGTAAACAATAAAAGTCACGGCTGGTAAGTTCCTGTCTGCTTTTAGAGCAATCATTTAATATGATTCAGATCCCTATCACTTTACCAGGGTTTAATCTATTAAAGTCTTCAGTGTTTAAGCTTGCAGTTGCCCATTTCCTTTTTTCTTATTTCACAGATTTTTATCTTTCACTTTTTGGGAAGAGAAAATAATCCCCTAAATTGTTCCATATAATTCTTTATTGTGGAATATTACTGGAATATTCCAAAACTCTTAACATTATAAAACAAACACAACTTCTCCCAAATATATGTTTTTTGCTTTTGAGCCATAGAATTGTAGAATCATTTGAATCAGAAAGGGCATTTTAAAGGTTATTTTGTCCAACTCCCCTGCAATAAACAGGGACACCTACAGCTCGATCAGGTTGCTTAGAGCTCCTCCATCCTGACCTTGAATGTCTTTAGGGACAAGGCCTCCACCACCTCCATGGGCAACCTTTTCCAGTGCTTCACTACCCTTATTAAAAAAAAATAATAATAAAGCAAAATTCCTTATATCCAGTCTAAATCTCCCCTCTTGTAGTTTGAAACCATTTCCTCTTTTCCCATCATAACAAGATCCAGCTCTAAATCTAATTATGGCATTGCTGCCAAGGGTAGAAACAGATAGTCAAGTACCTAGACTAGTGAGGTGATATCAAGGTTATTGTACAGAAGACTTGAGTAGGGAAGTCTCTTTTCCCCAAACCTAAAGATACATACTCCCTTTCTTCCAGCTCTCTCCCTCCCCACTGTAGGCAACAACTTCTTCAGATGAATTCTGTAACTGACTGCTGCAAGACTGGTATGATTTTATAGCCAAGCTACCCAACTTAAACACAAACCTTACCTTACTGTGGCACCCTGTGCTCTTTTGCTTCCCAAAATCCATTGCTTTAAATACCATATTAAACATAGGAATCACAAGTAAGCACGAAAGTTGACACTCTCTTTTACTTCCCTACCTTCATTTCTGTAATTTCTTACATTTTTGTTGCCATCTCTTGCTTACAACTTGTATTTATTTTTTCTTAACTCCGCTCTTATTTCCCAGAATCATTCTACACTCACTAAATCCTGATAGCATCTGTAATTTGAAGACCATAAACAGTGTGTTTCTTTATACCTTTGAACACATACACAGATGCACATGATGATGATCACGTTGAGAGACGCGATCAGTTATGAACAGATTTCCCAACCACAAAAAGCACAAGACTCTGAAGGCTGGGGATGACTGTTCATGTGACAACCCCAATTAGTTTGTCCTGGTTTAATAGCCAGCTGTAGAAGTAAGCTCTAAGGAAGGAGAAGGGCAGAATGAAGGTATTCATGGTGCTTAGAGGGACCTGGAAGGGTGGCAAACCAGTGGAGACAGACTATTGATATGCTGCAGAATGAACCTGTTAACACCGACGGAACAGAGCACAGGCATAGGGCAGATTATGTCTTGGTGTTACCACACAGTGAGTTACTGAGCTAAGAGTTTATCCCTTAAAACACCCACTAATTATGAGGTAACTTTAAGCCTTTAAGTCAATAAGCAGGGTTCACAGTTGCAGGATGCATTAAGTTGCAACGATTCATAGATTCATAGATTCATAGATACATTAGGTTGGAAAGGACCTACAAGATCATCTAGTCCAACCATCCTCCTATCACCATCCCTACCCACTAAACTACTAAATCAAATCCCTTAGCACCTCATCTAAACGCTTCTTGAACAGCGCTAGGGATGGTGCCTCAACCACCTCCCTAGGCAGGCCATTCCAGTGCCTGACCACTCTTCCAGAGAAAAATTTTTTCCTCAAATCTGATCTAATGATGATTACACCTCAACAGCAGTCACTACATATCCAATAATAGAGTAGTGCTGAGTGGAGCAGTTGATACAGTAGAAGGAAGGGATGCCATCCAGAGTGATGTGGACAGGCTCAAAAAGTGGGCATATGAAATCTGAATGGAATTCAGTAAACCAAGTGCAAGGTGTTACACATATCTGGGGTCAGGACAACCCCAGATACGAATACAGACTGGGAGAAGAACTCACTAACAGCAGCCCTATGAATAAGGACATGGGGATCCTGATGGACAAAAAGGTGTACATAAACCAGCAGTGTGCTCTCACAGCCCAGAAGGCCAGCTGTATCCTGGGCTGCACCAACAGAGAGGTGGCCAGCTCATGAGGTCGCATCCGCCATCCTGTGCCCAGGCCTTGGGCCCATAGTCCAATAAAGACATGGAGCTGTTGCAGTGGGTCCAGAGGGAGTCAGGCTTGTTTTGCTTGAAGAAGCAAAGGCTCCAAGGAGACCTCACTGCAGCCTTTCTGTATTTATAGGCAGCTTTATAAACAGGCAGGAAAACAACTTTCTAAATGGTCTCATAGTGATAGGACAAAAGGGAGTGGTTTTAAACCATTTAGACATAAAGAAGAAATTCTTTACTTACTTTAATGATGAGGCACTGGCACAGGCTGCTCAAAGAAGCTGTGAATGCTCCACTCCTGGAGGTGTTTAGGTTCAGGTTGTATGGGGCCATGGGCAGCCTGAGCTGGTGGGTGGTAGTCCCTCCCATGGTAGGGAAGTTGCAACTAGATGATCTTTAAGGTTCAACCTAAGCTATTTTATGATTATATGAATAGAAAATGGAACAAAATATAATTTAGTAATAACTGCTGTTTACCAAGACACAGAGTCTACATGCATTTTCTACAGGTTATAACACTAACTGCTGTAAGTAAAGATCAGGTTTGAGACCATCTGAAGAGCCTGAAGGTGCACAAATCCATGAGACCTGATGAGGTACATCCACAGGTTCTGAGGGAACTGGTGGATGAAACTGTAAAACCGTAATCCATCATATTTAAAAGGTTCTGGCAGTCTGGTGAAGATTCCACTGACTGGAAAAGAGAAAACATAACTCCAATTTTCAAGAAGGGAAAAAAAGAAGACCCAGGGAACTACAGACCAGTCAGTCTCTCCTCTGTGCCTGGCAAGATCATGGAGCAGATCCTCCTGAAGGCTCAAGGAAAATAAAGATGGGATGATTGGTGGCAACCAACATGGCTTCACCAAGGGCAAGTCATGCCTGACAAATTTGGTGGCCTTTTATGAAGGACTTACAGTGTAAGTAGATAAAGGAAGAGCAACCGATGTCATCTACCTGGACTTATCCAAAGCATTTGACACTGTCCTGCATGACATTTGGTCACATGACAGTTTGGTCACCAAACTGGAGAAAAATGGATTTGATAGATTAAGCACTCACCAGATATTGGAATTGCCCAGATGACGGCACTCAGAGAGTAGCAGTCAAAGGCTTAGTGCCTAAGTGGAGACCGGTGACTAGCAGTATTCCTCGGGGATTTGTGCTGGGACTGGTGTTAACATCTTTGTAGGTGACACTGACAGTGAGATTGAATGCATCCTCAGCAAGTTTGTGACAACACCAAGCTTGCTGAGTGGTGCAGCTGACATGCTAGAGGGAAGGTATGCCATCCAAACAGACCTGAACAGGCTTGAGAGGTAGGCCCATGCCAACCTCATGAAGTTCAGCAAGGCCAAATGCAAGGCCCTGAACCTGGGTTGGGGCAATCCAAAAAACAGATAAAGGTTGGGTGAAGAATGGCTTGAGAGCAGTCCTGACGACAACGATTTCAGTGTTGGTTGATGAAAGACACAACATGAGCAGGCAACGTGCGCTTGCAGTCCAGAAGGCCAACTGTATCCTTGGGTTGCATCAAGAGAAGTGACCAGCAGGTAGAGGGATGTGATCCTGCCCCTCTATTATGCACTTACGAGATCCCACATGAAGTACTGCATCCCAACACAAAGACATCAAGTTTTTGGAGCAGGTCCAAAGGGTCACAAAGATGATCAGAGGGTTGGAGCACATCCTGTACATATTCTGAGAGCTGGGACTCTTCAGTCCAGAGAAGGCTCTGGAGGAACCCTAGTGCCCTTCCAGTGCCTGAAGGGGGCCTACAAAAGATGGGGAGAGACTTTTTATAAGGGCATGTAACAACAGGATGAAGGAAAATGGTTTTAAACTGGAAGGGGGTAGATTTAGACTAGATATTAGGAATAAATTCTTTACTGTGAAAGAGATGAGCCGCTGCAACAGGTGACCCAGAAAGGCTGTGTATGCCCCCTCCCTGGAAGCATTCAAGGCCAGGCTGGATGGGGCTTTGAGGAACGTGGTCTAGTGGGAGGTGTCCTTGCCTATAGCAGGCAGGCTGAAATTAGATGATCTTAAAAATCCCTTCCAACCCAAACCATTCTGTGATTCTATGAATGGTCCCAGATTTTGACACTTTTCCCCAGGTTTTGTAGCCAAGGCTCAAAGCATGTTACAAGAATTCAGTCCCGTCTATTTACAGATTCCAATCTGTAAATTGTTCGTCCGATTTAGAAAAAGAGTAAATGACTTCATACTAAAGATGGTACTGCAAATTCTAATCTGTGCATTTCTTAAAAAACTTTTAAACTCAAGTCCTTCAAGACAGTCTTCCAGTGAGATAGAGAGAGGCAGAAAGAGTAACTTGACTTTATCAGGAAGATTCCTAGGCTGCAAATTTGGCTAATGTCACAGGCTGTGATAATTGAGGATATTCTGGGAGTGCTTTTTCCCTCTAAACTTGCCTCATTTCCCCTAGTTTAAGATGTGATTATCAGTGGATATGTTGATATCCCATGCTAGGCTTTGCAGCTCAAGATAGATCTTCAAGTCACTGCTATTCATTGGATGAAATTAGCTTTAATGGGAACCTGTAAAGTGCCTAGGCATTTGTTTTAGTTTTGACTGCTTCATGCCAGTTTTGAGGATCAAGATCCAGTTCTCAAAAAAACACATTTGAAACCATAATGGAATCAGCTCAGGGCTGGGAAATTCCTTTTTGAGGAGCTTATTTCTAAAACCAGCTTAAGTGGTCAGATGGAGATTTTCTCTTCTGAAATCAAAAAGGTGAACGACATAGGACTCAAGTAGAGGTAGATGAAGATAAATGGAATCTACAGAGAAATGAATGACAAGCAAAATGCAAGTAGATGAAACAGCAATATAAGCTGAAAGAAGAAACATGGAAAAGTGATGTAATTAATAATGTCAAAAAAATGCAGAAGCAGCTGGGACCACTGACCAAGGGATTCAATTCTCCCTGGGCAGTCAGCGAGGAAAGCCTCAAAATATTCTCCAAGGACAGTAAACACAATAAGAAATCAAAACAATCAGGATGAAGCTGAGTACAACAAATAATCAACAACTAAAAAAACACTTCTGCTTCCCCCGATAGCCTCCACTAAGCAAGGCACTCTTTTACATCCATTCTGTGTTACAAGTATAAGTTGCAGAGTGAGAGTCAAGGAAGTACACATAGGAAAATGGTCAACACCACCATCTAAAACAAGCAAACAGTTCACACTGCTCCTCCATAAAGTGTAGGGCTTCACAGCACTTCTAGACTGCCAGTATCATCTTGCTATCTGGAATAAGAGAGAGCTGTACAGAAGGAAGATGCGGCGTCAAAAAGTAGAAAGTTCAGTTCTGAATGGGTCACGTATGCAAATAAAGAGTTCCGGAAGCAGGGATTGCAGAATGGCAAAACAGCCTGCAAAAAATCAAATGTCAGCTTGCAACTCAAACATGCCAAGTGCTACCTTTTTTATTTTGATAAGACACTCTATTAATTGCATCTGACATCACTGAAACACAGCTCTTTTCCCCAGCTGCCTTCAAATCTCCCCGACCCTCCTTCAGCTTTTAAATACTGTAAGAAATGAACACAGTTCTCATCTGTGATCTTTTTTTTCCTGCTTCCTTCAGCAGATACAGCTTTCTTTCATAGTTTGATAATCACAGGCTATCTACTACCCTTTAGATAATATCTCCTTCCATGAGATCACAAACAATAGACTGGAAAATAGGAATTGGAGGCAATCTTCTCACTAAATTAGTCTTTTCACTACCAATAATGCTTTCCAAAAAGAGAAAGGAGAGGAGAGGAGAGAAGAGAAGAAGAAGAAGAAAAAAGAAGAAGAAGAGAAAAGAGAAGAGAAAGCAACCCTCCAAGAAAAACTCAACCAATCAAAACCTGAAACTGGCTGATGAAAGAATTAGACAGAATGCAGACATCTGGAGTACCAGTTCTGAAGTGAGCTAACTATGAAATTATTGATGTAAGTGCACTGATTACCATTCCCATAAATAATGTTACTATAGAGAATGATATCAGAAAAGAGAGGAAAGGCCAATTTTATGAATCCTTTTGCAAGTAACAGCTCATTCTTATACTTAAAAAGTGTATTATTTTACTTTGTATACTCAGAATCAGTGATGATAGATAGCATAACTTCTGAGTATCAATGAAGGAAACAAAGACTTGAGAAGAATATATACTTGTATCAGCTCAAGCCCCAGTCTCAGACACTGAAAACACCGTGTTAACATACAATATTCTTTCCAGGAAAATGTTACACTTAACTGAAAAGGGAGCTTTATTTTGGCTCCTCTAAATGCTGAAGTTCAACTAGAGTTACTCTACAGCAGATATAACATTTTCCCGTGTATATCACCATTTGACATGCTATCTAGATAGATCTTATTCTAACACATACTCAATACTGCTAATTTGTTACAGCATTTTTTAATTATTTTTAGAAGTGCAGCTATTTTTCTTTATACCATACATATCTCATTCTAAACTTAGAGATTTTCATAGTTTTCCTTAAAAAGCACGTAGACAAAATATTTTATGGTATCTATAATAAATGCAAAGAAATCAATACAAACAAAACTTGGCTTAGCAAACTGTACATACATAAATATGTTCTTTGTTTTTCAACTTGACATTCAACATTTTTCTTCATAAAACCTTTTATGATCTCATTTATTACATCCATTTTTTTTAAATTTTAAAAAAGTGCTTAACAGATTTACACCTTGTACATCCAAAGCAAAGGTTAGAACATCATGCCCAAAACAGAAATCACAGAGGATAATACACTGCGATACAAGATCGTTTAAAACTGTATGTTTACAAATGCTCTAAAATTTCTTCAGCATTGGCTATTTTATATACTGTAGATACTGAGAGGGCAATTAACAAAGACAGGCTAATGGCTCATATAGAGCAGCACACAGGAAAGAATCTACAGTATCCAGTTCTTGGCTATGCATAGTACAGGGCAATGACCTCGGTGTAAAATGGTTAAAAGATCCAGAATGCTGAACAGAAGAACATTTCCCTCATACACATCTCATCCTTCTTGGTGTCTAGGATGCAAATACTGAAACAGCGCTACTCAAGTAACACGCTCTGCAGTTTGGAACTGATGCACTGATGTGTTACTAACAGTGCCAGTAGAGAACGATGCGGACATGATGGTGGCTACAGCAGATATGTAAAGCTGCCACACTGAATGCAGTCACTTTTTAAAACCACACTGTCTCCTGGCTACTACTCCAACAAGTTCACCTGGTGTCTCATAACTTCATAACGGAGGTGGACCATTCATGTATTTTAACATGGGATGGAAAGAGCGGGCAAAGTTGTTGGCCATTGTACAGCTGTAGTCCTCCTCGGTCATTGGCACCAGGCAAGCCAGCCCAATCAGGAGCAGCAAAAAGAGCTGAAGTGGTAGAGCAGCTCTGAGGACTCTGAGGAAGAAGGATGGGTGCTGCCATGCTGGCCTGGCCTCAGAAGGGGAGGAACCTGAGCCACCTCTTATGGACCTGAGAAAAGAAAATGGACAAGTGAATAAAACATTACTGCTGCAGAGGTTGCCCTTGGGTACTCAGCTGTCCCTGAAGGCTGGTTTAGGATTTGTACACACTGACTGAAAGTAGCAGAGGTAGTTTTCACTGAACATTCTATTTCCCAAACAGTCTTAAGAGATCTCAAATTTCTGGACTGGGTAAGAAAACATCAAATATTTACTATGGAATGGTGAATAATGTGGTGTGACAATGCTATTGTGACACCACAGTCCCTCCATCAATTATACGGAAGACTCTCCACTTCAAAGCACTGCGATATAGAAGATAAAACGTGGACATGCTTGTCATATATATTCACTACACAATGCCTAAAAACCAATCCTCCTCATTTAAAATGGAAGTTGCATTTGGTCTGCAGAAGCTTCTAAATTCATTTCCTTATATTCCTCAGTATATTGTGAAATAAGATCCAGTTATTTTAATATTCAGTTAATTAATTCTCCAGTCTCCAGGCAGTAGGGATTCATTTTGTGTGAAGTACATTGTATTTTGAATCTTGCACTGAATCAGCAGCTAATATCTATTTGCTCAACTGACTGGATACCCTCACCATCCGAGTGATTTTCCCCCTTGTATCTATGGATATGTGTTGAAATGGCATACATCTATCACATGTCTATGGGAAACATTTCATGACATTTCCGAAGACACACTTCAATTGAAGCACAAAAATTGAAGATATTTCTAATAAAAGACAAAGATACAAAATTCACATTTTCCTTTTCTACTGAAACCACCAGAGCTCTAATATATGGATAACATATTATGAGGTAAATGAAGAACTGAAGAGTTTCTGCAAGTTAACATTAGAATGCATGGAAAATATTGTATTGTATCTCTAGACAAAAATGGAAGAACTTAAATCCTTTAAATGATTAGTTTCAAGAATTCTTCTATTGAGACGTTGCTACAAATGTGTGTAAGGTTGCTGTGATTACAAAGCCTTAGAAAGCTTATAGTTCTCCACGGTTTAAGAGATAAAAACACTCATAAGGATGCACTTAGTTTCCACTTAAAGGTATGGGAGATCAGGTCAAGGTTAAATTCTCAGCTATGCAAATAGATCTTCATGGCATCTCCTTGCCTTTTCAATCAAATCTGAATCTGTATGAAAAAGCATGCAAAATACAAAATATCATCTTCAAAACTATAACAGGCACCCTCACACACATTCAAGAAATAATTCTTCTTGTGCAGGAGACTATTTTTATGTCTTGTTCATACACATGTATCATCCTATTAGGATGACTCCAAGAAAGCCAGACAATTTCACAGAGTTTGTTATGATCAACAGATAGAAAAAAAACCTCAGGTAAGTTAAATGATTAACATGACTTAAATATCCCAGGAAGAAGTGATGATCAAAACAAAAGATGGCAAACTGTTTGAATCCACATTATTGTTGCCTGGATGGAAAGCTGCTTATTGAATTATGCAAGATCACATATTAAAAAGAACACGTTGAAAGGATATGGCACATTTAACAGCATCAGAGCATTCTATATTGAAGTTCAATTAGATCAAGACTTCTGCTGTCCAAGAATGCCAAGACAGAAAGTCAATGAGCTGAGGTAGGAACAAAGGGAACAAGGAGTACTTAATTACCTTCCACGCATTAAAAAAAAAAAGGCTAGATTTCTGTAGTTGGTAATAGTTGCTTCATAATGAGTGGTCTGAATTTTCTTCATTGATGCTAGAATTATTCTGGGGTAGTAGGGGGCATTTCTAAAAAGCAGAATCAAAGTCATCTGTTTTTTTTTGTTTTTAGGCTTTTCCTAGTGGTGCAGTAGCACAGTTTGCTTTCTGTTTTACTTAAAACAATCTCACAACACTTTTTCTGAAGTGAAGTAAGGTGTTGAACAACAATTTCTTATACTGGATGGAAAAAAATCAACAAACAAATAATGAAACATTATGAAAGCATCTTCAGTGGGTGAGTTCTAAAAAGTTCAAGTGCTGTACTGCCACTGTTCATTGCAGGTACTCGTCTGTAATGGACATAATTAGCTGAAAAATTGAATGTTCAGCTTAGAGTGTTTGATGGATTTGATAAGGAAAGAGGGTTAAAAATATACATACGCTATTAACAAAAAATGATTACTATAGAGAAGGGGCCAATCTCCTATTTACTCCATCTGAAGGGAAAGCTGAAGTGTTGTACATTATTTTTGAGAAAAATGTTATTTCTTTCTCTTAAGTTTGCATCTTCTGCTGTTTCTCTTCTGAGTGCTCCATCCCTTCTCACACTAGCTGCTGTTTATGGAGGAAAGAAAGTAAGACCACCTGCTACTTGCTTCAAACACAATTCCTGTTGAACAACTGAACAAAGTTGGAGGCATAGCTGCAGACCTGGTCAACTAGAAGCTTCTTCATGCCAAGAAATCTCATTAACTATCCTCAGAAGTGCAACCAATAGTTACTCTCACTGTGGGAGTTTTTCCAATGTCAGAGAAATTGAAGCTCTTTCTGAAGCATTTCAAGAGAGGAGAACCTAATTTATCAGGCTATAGATCAGACGGGCAAACTGAACTTTAATTTCATCTCAGACGAGTACCCGCACTTAAAGATGACTGATTTTTTTTTTTATTTTTATGTATTTATTCTGAGAAGGAAAATATGGTTGAACTAATCCATCTGGACTGCAGAAAACATCTGAAAGATTATAACAGAAGAATTTATCATTCAAGCAAACAATAGGAATAAATAGAGTTTAATGGGGAAGTGACTAGTGGTAAGTAGACAACATTCTTACATTGAGAGGCACTACTGGGATAATAGAATGTTATTACTGGAGTTAATCAAAGATGAGTCTGAATTTAATACATTTATGAAAAGAGTGCTGCACAAAATGTAAGAACAGCAAAATTAATTTTTAGGATGACAGAAGATGAAAGTCTTTGTAAATACAAAATATGATTGGCTTATTATAGTAAGAAAAGTGGGTGAAGACTTCAGTGGTCAGATATTGGCTTAAGAAGTAGATAAAAGAATTTAAGATCACAGTATGCGAGGTAGCAATAGAACCTTCTGCTATATATTTGGAAGTTCACACTGAATGTAATGAAAAAAGAAATCTAGACGTATTTGACAAATAGCTAAAAGTCAGTGACGTAAAATAGCTGTGGAAAGAAACCAACCCCACTGATGATGATTTTTTTAATATGGAGCTTGTTATGAGGTGGCATCATGTTCAGCCTTTAAGAGCATGCAATGATTCTTCTTGTTGGCCTGAGACTAGAAGTTGACTGTGGTTGACTGAGTTACGACTTCAGTTCTCTGCCTCTCAGCATCACATCACCCCAATCTCATGGTGGTTTACTTTGTAGAAACGACAAGTGTTCACATTACAGGTAGTTAAATAAGAATTCTAACAAACACTAAATGAGAATAAGGGAGAGAGCAGGGAGAATAACAATGGCAATCCAAGTGAAAATCTCCTATCTGAACTACTGCGTGACAACGACCACTGTTCTGCAACCAAAGCCATGAAGAGCTCTATGGCCTAGTCTGCTCCAAGAACAGCAAGTGACCTTTAAACATCCACTAGTCATTTGGGAAGGCTCAGGGAGAGCAGGAAATAGAGGTTGGCACTGTGGCGCCAAGACATGAATAGAGCTGCTCAAGAGAGACAATGTAAACAGTCCTGAGCAAATTGAACAATTATTTTAATCTTTTTAACATTTTAATTACCTCAGAAAATCCACAGGCACAGATCCAGCTATGCATTTACGACAATCCTATTAAAGCTGATGAAGGAAGAGGAGTTGATTCTTGGATTTGCTTTTCCCACTTAGCAAAGCAATGCTAATACCTCTTGAATGAGTGTTTAATTAAATCCACAGTGTAACTTATACCTTGCTTAGCATTGTACTACATAGGTATTTTTTTTTTTTTTTGTGGTAGTGGAAAGGCAAAGTGATAGCACACTTGATATAAACAAAACATGTTTCCACTGATTTTAAGATGAAATTCCCAGCACAACTTACTATGTGATAAGCATTTTAAAACTAACTTTAGTTCTCCTGTATAGTAAACTCTAACAGGGTTTGCTGATCCAGTGCAAGATCAAACACAAAGTACTCTGATCAGAGGCATGTCAAAATATTAAAGAACACAGTGACAGCTTGTACCGCTTTATCAGTTAAAACCACATTATACATCAACCACAACCTGTCTGGCTTGCGCATTTGATTAAATTTCCTATTCAGGAGTGACTCATTCGTATTCCATGCTTGTCTGAATAACAAATTGAACATTGTTTTGTATTGCTACAAGACGTGTTAATAAACAGTGCTGGAGAGACTTGATCTGAAAGGTGCCGCACCAATGCCACTGCTAGAATAGAGGCTGATCTCAAAGTTGCAGAGCACTGCTAGCTGTGCCCTAAGACAGCTGCTCACACCTACAGCCAGAAATCTCAACAGGTTGGCATAGGTTGTTGGACCATACAGGAGAACAGAAGAGTGCACACAGTATGTTTCTTGAGTACAACGTTGCTAGCACAAGCATGCTTATCTATCAAGGACACTCTCCATTGCTCCTAGCTGTTAATGGCTGCAGAGCAAAGCACCACTCTTCCCTTTTCCCATTCCCTATAAGAAACAAAATGGCAAGCTTCATAGCAGACTGGAGCTGGAAAAATTCTCTTTCTCCTTCGGACAGAAAGATGGTATGTATGTATGTCACCTATTTTCTATGTAGTTTCATTCAAAGGCAAAAAAATCCCTAAAAACAAGGCAGCATCTTAATTTCAGTGGAAGTAGTAAAAGATGGTTTGCCGTTTACCTATTCTATCTGCTGTTACATGGTTTTACAACTATGATACCACTCACAGTAGCCAGCAATAATTGTAGTGCAAACAATTTTTTAAAAATAAATGTTTAAGAGAACATCTAAATGTAATTAGTTTTATTCTTTATTTTGTTTATATTTTGATGATTAAAACATTTATTTTGCTTATGGAAAAAAATAATAATCTGAAGGTAGTTTTTACTGCCTGGTTATTGCTCAATTACTACATTAATTGTCAAGTTGCTTTCTTTCCAACCTCAAATCTTTCATTTCAATGGAAGTTATGTTTAAAATGTAGTTCATGTTTGTTACATAGAGAATAAATGAGATTTAGAATTTAACTATAAGAACAAACATATCTTGTTCATACTCTGGTTGTTTTAGGTTCCCTTTTCAATACCTAAGATGCTGGAATAGCAAATGAGTTCCACTTTATACACAGTGCATACGTATGCCTGTTTATTTACTACAACTATATATTTTTTTAATTTTGTAGCTCTACAGGCTAGCGATTTGATCAGTGAAAGAGTGAAGGTACACATATCACACTGACAACAAAGAATGCAGAAGCACCGTTAGCTGCAGAGATGACAGGTTGCTGGAAACAAGGTGGAAAGCAAGAAGCTGTAGCTGCATGTCTGCTCTCTACTGGTCAGACTGAGATAGGGCAGTGCTGCTCCCAGAGCAATACACGGATGCAAACACTAGGCAAGAGTCATGGCAGTATTAGCACATTACGTTGCAGTCTCCTGATGGGGAGAAGACATCCCAAGTTTAAAACCTCCTCAAATTATGACTTCTAATTTTGAATGTTAGGTGCTGAAAACCCACAAACTGGACAAAACATTTCAGGGGAGGAAAAGAATGAAAAGGATGTTAGTATGTCTCATCCGTATCTGTGGGTTTTGTGATTTCTAGAATACTGGCCTATTACCTGCCTTAATTTAAAATCTAGAGGTAAAGAGGATGATGAAAAGTGTTTGCCATGAACCTACTGGCATTTCTGTTAAATTATGCCAGAATCATTATTGAAGACTGTGAGCGTAAACACAGACTCACCACATGAAAAATAAATGTCTATTATGTGTCCTTCCTGGGAAGCAAAAGTTGCAGATTTTCAGTGATTAGCCAGTATTTCTATTAGCAAAGAATACAGAGTAATTGAGAGTGTTTTTTGCCAATCTAGTAACAAAAGGGAAGTTTTCAATTTTTTAAGTCCTGTCCACTTGACAAACTTGGTGTGGACAGACAAGAATCATGGCCAATTTCCATCATCCTCTTAGAGTTCTAGAACAGAGTGCGGAAACCAGGAGAATAAGGTACCTGCTATGTGGACTGCTGACAGAGGGTCCAGGCTGTGAGAGACTACATTTGCCCCGTGGCTGTTTGCAATGAACAGGGGGTAAAGAAAGAAGAATGTTCAGTCCAGGCAAATAAAGACAAGCTACTGATGAAACTAAATTAAAACTGCAGCAAAGGAAACATAAAAATAAATCAAATGAAGTGATTCATACCCATGAATGAAGGAAACTGGCTTTTCTTTGTTTCTATCTGAATATACAAATGATTGGAACATACACAGTGAAAAAAGTTTAGCCATTCCATTAGTCATCAGGAACTCCGAATTAAAAAAAATAAATAAATAAAAGAAAACTAGCAATTCAGGTGAAATAATTTGGAATGTGAAATTGAAATTGAGTGGAATATGGGGAAATAGAGATATTTCAAAATTGTATTTACAGAAAAATTAAAATAAATATTTATCAAGGATAAAAATGAAGTCAAAAGGCCTCTCTCTAGTGTTTGGCCTCTTCCCATAAGGCCAAATAACTGTAGGTGCATCCCTGCACCTGGAATTGCTGGAATATCTAAGTAATTTATATGATTATCAATATGATGGAAATCTTGTATTAGTATTTATTTATTTATTTAGCATCAGTGTATTTGGAACTGAAATTCTAAACATAATATCAGTCTCCAAAATTGTAGTTGAAAAACCAGAAGTCTGAAAAACAGACCCAACTATGGGTTAGTTGCATGACCCAGGGAATCATAAAATTTTGCTATACATTATGAAGGAAAATGAAAAAATGTAGTCATGTACATGGACACTAATAAATTAGAGAGAGAAAAATGCTTACTGAAATGTTAAGACAAAGTCTGTTATAGTGCTACATAATCTTTAGGAAAAGATTTTATGGTAACATACTTCTGTATTTGCTGTTATGATCAGGGATTCTCTAGCTACATCTGTGATATCACTGTTTTTATTAGTTATTTAAGTCCGAATTTAAAAGTTGAAAAAATCTACTTCTGTAACAAAGTGTGAAGATTTATGTTGTTGGTTTTTTTTGTTTGTTTGTTTGAAAAGCCAGTATTCCTTTACATTCTCATACTAGTATCTAAAAGGAAACTAGTGAATGTAAAAAAAATTATATAAATAAATAAAATAATAAGTCAAGAGCCATACAGTTTATCAAGACAGAACTCAGAGGCTTTACAAAAAGTGCAAATGGAAAAAAAAAATAAAACAAACAAAATCTTATGATTTTTTTTACAAACTAAAGAAAAAAGTGAAGCAATCAACCAATAGAATTGCAGAAAAAGACAAAATAATTGCAGTTTTGTTTCGGGCTTAAGAGTATGGAAGTGTTAAGTACTAGGCATGTATTTGCTACATTTCTTGAATTTTGTGCCAGCGATGTAAACAGGCAACTCCAGAGCTGCCATCACAGCCATTGATTAGGTCCTGTTCAGCTAGCTCTTTTGAACAATGTTGTATGCCCTTCAGCTCTATTTAACCATTCATCAAAAGTCTCAATAAGAAATTCTTATCGAGGTTCTCGATGAAGCAGTTCTCTGAAGAGAAGGCCAAACAGAAATGGTGGACTGATTATACCAGACAAGACCAGACTTTGGGATGCTGCCATCACTAGAGCAAAATACAAGAGACATGACATGCCATACCACGGTAAACCAACCACACTGACAGCCCTGGATTTAAATAGTATTTACCAATTCTGATTTCATGCAGGATGGGATATGCAGCAGGGTCAGGGAAAGCAGCTGTGTTTTTTCTTAATTTGTGTCATTTCCTTCCTGTCAAGTGAATGGGGGACCTTTCAGCTGGCTAGAGCTACTGTAGACATCTAGAGCTCCCACCCAGTAGATGGTAGAAAGTTGATGACTTAAAAATTACCGTTCTCTGTCTGCTTGGTGTGCTTTGTCCAGATACAGGACTCACTGAGCCTGATGTGTCTAATTCATCAGCAGAGGACCATGAGGACAAATCCTAAATTCAGAAGGAATGGAAATCAGACCATGTATTTGGGTAAGCAAACTCAAAAACCCAACAATCCCAGAGTGAAATCTCCACAGAGTAATGTCCAACGGAAAAACAAACACAAACAGTTCATATCTGTCAGCAATTTTTCAAGATTCGAGAATTACATACTATCTCTGTTGGTCTTGAAGAGAAACAAACACGTAGCTGAAAGTTAATTGTACCAGGTGAAGCATTTTCTGCTAAAAAATGGGAAAAATGAGATTTTGTTGTTGTTGTTGTTACTTATTTAATTATTTATTAACTGGGTTTTACACACTGGAAGAGGTAGGAACCATCGTGATTTTACTTCAACAGACAAAAACTCACCAGAAGTGAAAATAGTCAAGTTCTCACTCCTTATGAAATCTTCTAATCCAACGCTTTAAATAAAACGTAGAATTTGAAGTGGAGGGCCTTGAAATTGTGACTTCGTGCCACCTGTCACTGTTAGTGAACTTTTATGCATAACTCCTCAAATGCCTTGAAGTACAAAATAACTTCAAAAGATCCACAGTACAACTCACAACGTGGAGATCTGTTAGCCTATTACAAGACTTACTTTCTTTTATGCCTTTTTTTTTTCTTCTGACTGAGCTGTATCTTCCTTTCTGATGAAAACTAACATATTATAATTTTCAATACTGCAGCTAGAATAATTATCCCATATAACTTGCCAATTCACTGAATAAGTAATAGCAGAATGAGTAAACCAAGATTACTGATAACTTGCTATACAAAGTAGCAAAAAAATTACTGGAATAGAAAAATTACAAAAATGTTTTTTTACAAAATTTTGACAAAAATTATGATGTTTTTTTACATAATTTTTACAAAAATTATGGTGATTTCTTCGTGATATTCTGGAGATATTCAAGACCCGCCCAGACGCCTACCTGTGCAACCTGGTGTATGGTACCTGCTTTGGCAGGGGGGGTGGACTCGATGATCTCTAGAGGTCCCTTCCAACCCCTATGACTCTGTGTGTGTGTGTGTGTGTATGATATTCAAGATTAAATGTGTACTATCTTGATAAGTAGTGCATACAACAGAAAAAAAAAGCCAACAGCGCTGATCAGAGAAATACAGTCAAAGTAGTGAGAAACGCCCAACAAGCAACAAGGAATAAAAAGACACTCACCAGTTGACTATTTGAAATGTCTAGAGCTTTCTCTAGGTCTTTTATGTGACGTATGACCTCTTTCAAGAGGAGCTTCAGTCTGTTTCCAATGACATGCACCTTTTCTTTGGCTTCAAGGCAGTCCTTGCCTTCAGCATTGACTAACAATTGGCAGGACATATCTTGCAGTGACGCCACTTTCAACTGAGATTCCAGCAGTTCACGTCTGATTTGCTATTGCAAAGGCAAGCACCAGATGTTTTAAATTGAATTTATTTTTGAATAAAGGGCAAAAAGTTAATAAAACTAGTCACTTGAAATTGAAGAAATTGAAAGAAAAGAGAAGGAATAAACATAGCCAGGCCTGAGAAGCTGTAAGTAAAATAGATCATTATTCACTTAAAATTTGAAGAATAGCTTGTAGTTCATGCTCTGACAGCTTAACACTCCTGATGTTTGCAGCTAATTCTCATTAAGGGAAACAAAACACTGAAAGTAAAACGACAGCAACATTGACAGCAGCATAGCTGCCCAAGTTTTTAAATCTCTACTTCTGCTGTTGATGGAAATGAGTGGTATTGTCCACCAAAGTCAGCAACTAGCTTTGCCTCAGTCACACAATTATGTGCCAGCACACAATATTCAATGCGAACTCTAAAGAGAAAGATAAATCTGAACAGCTGCCTTTTTCTGATGATGTGCTTTGGGAGAGAAAGGGATAATTATAGCCATACCATTAGAAGTCTGTGATGATCATGTAGGATTTCTGAATCCAGGTTTGGATTGATGGGCACAATCTCATTTTTTCTTCTGTCAATATTCTCTAACCAGAGCAGCAAACCATGGCTCATTTCATGGAAATCCTGAAAATACAGCAGAAAATTCCTGTCAAATTCATGTTTTCATTTTATCCCATAATAAGTCTTGCTGGCTAAATTCTATGACTTAAACAAAGTGCAAAAATAGTATATGAGAACAATATTCAAGAGATGACAAACTTAAAGTATTGGCTGGAAAAATACGCTTCCAGGTAGTGCACACGTATCTTCCAGACATCCCTTTGCTGAAGTCATATTTTGTCTTGCATGGGCAAGCTCCAGACTGGACAGTAAGCACATCAGATAACAATACGGTTTGCATCTTCAATATGTTAGAAGCTGAAAATTTAAATAGACATCATACAGACCTGGCACTGCATTAATGCATCCTGCAGTGAGCAGCGCCACTCTTCAATCATAGTGCATACGTGATCCCAGCGGACATTCATTTGAGACAGGCGCTCTTGGAGCTTCTTGCTTTCTTCACTGTCAGACTGAGTAAATTCTGAGCTGCACAGATTGATGGATAAGATGATGGCTTTGCGGTTATCAATTGCTTTCTGCAGCTCCTTGATGATAAGAAATATGGAGATGGGATGAAGAAAGAAGTTAGTAAAACATGTAGCTTTCAGTAGAGAAGGTACAAAAAGAACGTAATGATTTGCCTTCTGCAACTTCATAATGCATCTTACTGTAATACTCTCCTTCTCTGCTCTGTGTATGAGATTTCTGTGCTGTGTGACTCTCAAAATATTCACCGTTGAACATCTACTAAAATTTTACTGTGAACATAAACTAGAAGAAGCCAATTAAACTTTTAAGAGACTGAAGTCATAGTTGAATTTTGAAGATCTGGCACATACTTCAGATATTTCAGACAGAGAGGGCCTAAGATAACTGACGGAGTTGTAAGACAATTGTACTTCTGCTCGCAATAAAACTTTTGCCCTCACTTCTCAGTTCTGCTGATAAACAAACAAACAAAAAAAACCCAGCATGTTTTCAAGTGGAAACTGCTGTCAGCAGTGTTTTAAAATAAAAGCTTTTACTGAGGGAAAGGAAAACATACAAAGAGTACAAACAACTTACTCCAATTTATAGAAGCAGAACATGTATAAAAACTGATTTGTTTACATTGGAGGCCACAAAAGAAACCCCACCGCCTTGGGTTTGGAGGGCACTAATGGGCTTTCCAAGAGTGGGTGAGATAAGAACAGGATTCTTATGAAATGTCTCCTTTTCCACCTAAGCATTTACTTAAAAGCCCCATGTCACAGTGACCTTTGCAGTACTTATGGCAGCTATATTTGGACAGCAATGAAGATCAGCATTAATATGCTTTAAATTGAATCGCTGTTGGAAACAGTCTTTACTGTCTTTCCACCTCATTCCTAGCATGGATTACAGTGCATTTTGACATTGGCCCAACATTTTTGTGCCCAAGCTTATGAGATGCTAATAACTGAATGGGGAGTTGTGCAGCGCCACATTTACAGATCTTTACAGCCGCAAAATATCCAGAAGAGATCTTAAAAGGCAGTATTCAGATCCTGAGGCATCTGAGAAAACTGAAGAAACAAGAATATTCTAAAGTGAAACCACTTTTTTCCTAAGCTGCATTGGGTGACACCACTGAGTTAGTCTAGAGCCCATTTGGCACACTCTCCTCCCTCCACACGAAATATCTCCCAAAGAGGTATTTAGTTGAAGATAGCTATTTTGTTGCCAGCTTGACTGGAAGAGATTTTATTTAACTTGGCTTTATTCTCCTTTCATCATCTTAGATAACTGCATCAATTATCACGCATTCTGGAATTATAGAATAGCCACAGAATTACAATTTCAAAAATTCATTTGGATTAAATACTAAATACACCGGTTCTTCTGCCAAAAAGTTATTCATAAAATCACACAGAAATTACTTACTTCAGTCATCAGCTATGTAAAAAGATGGAGCAACCCAGCTGCAACTTTCAGTATCCTCCCTAACATACAGGTCTGTTTACAAAGTAAATCATGGAAGAGAAAAATAGAACTCACTTTCAATTTTCTAATCCTGAGCTCAATAGTTTGTATGTCAGTACTGAGATCAAGACGGCGGAGTTTCTCCAGTTCTTCCTCAGTTTCTCCTAACCAAGCCCAAATGCTGTTAAGATCGGAATTGAACTGCTGCCATTGCTGAAGGTTCTGCTTCATCCTTAGCTCCTTGCTTAGAGCTTGAGCCTGGATTAATTCCCATCGGTCAATTACACCTGGAATGATGACACCAAATTCAACAAAAGTTTACAAAAAAAATAATTCACCACACAAGCAATTGCATCAGTTGAACACTGCACAGTATAAAAAACATTCCACAAAACCCCCAAAATCCTAATCCAACCAGCACCACATTGAAAACTAAATTAGGTTGAAAAATATAATGTTGGAGAGAAAGAATGAGAAGTCAAATGAGAAGTCAAATGAGAATTCTATACGAGTGACTGGGCAGCAAGAAATTTTACCACTTTCTAAGGTCAACACTTCGTGTCTTTACAGAATTAAGTAAATATGTACAGGTGTCATCGGTTACCATTTTTTCAAAAGAAAACACACTAAAAATGCATCTGTAGGGACCTTTCTAAAAGTCTATAGGTACATCCCATTATATGAAAGGGTTCTTAAAATGCACTTGTATGCATAATGTCTTCATATGGAAAAGGAATACTTAATATTCCTATCTAATTCTAAGAGATGTTAAACAGAACATGGTAACAGATAGTTATGTAAATATATATGTCAGTAATACCAGGTTCTAATTCAGAAAAAAAAATGACATGTTTGCTATTTCTCATAATTGCTTTCCATTAGAGAACTGAATGTTACTTACCAGCTGTTTGTGTTTCAGTACTATTCAGATTAATAAGTCCAGATAATTTTTCTTCTTCCTCCTTCAGTTTATATCCAAGCCTTTTTACTGAGTCTATACTTCCACTGCACTCACCTAGTAGTTTCATCTGTGTTAAGAAACAAACAAAAAAGCCTACCACAATGTGTACCAGTTGCAGGGAAAATGCAAACTGCAATGCAACATTCAAAACTTACAGCAAGTAGGGAAGGTTTTTAGAAAAAAACATCTATTACTTTGACAATCTGTCCTGGCAGTAGCAAAGAAATATATATGGAAATAATAAAGAGTTTACGTATATGTTTAGATGAAAACAGCTCAGTCCTCTGTGCCAAATAATGCAGGAGGACTTAAGGTGACATTAATTATAAATATTAAAACATCAGAAGATACAATTAAGAAAATAAATATCTATATGGAAATATTACTATGCAACTGAGAACCTAATATTTCCATTCTGTCAGGAGTAAAATGGTCTGAATAATTTATAGAGAGATATTTCTTCCAGAAAACCTCTATGAGTAAGTTTTTCAAACATAGATTCTGTGTATGCAACATGATACATGTTTATAATTTCTTAGCAAGCTGAATACTGGCATCAAACTATAAAACTTGCTCTTAAAAGTGAAGGAATTTTAAACAAGGATATCAACATTAAATGGATAATATCACGTGTAAGAAATTAGTTTAGGACATTAAAAAAACCCCATCATATTAAAATAAAGTCCCTGGAGTCATGTTCCAGTAAACTTACACTATTGTAAAACTCTAATAATGTAAACAACAAAGCATGTGGTCACGAGTAGTAAATGTAAGTCTGAGAGGCAGTAATATCTAATTGCTATGTTGAAACAGCTACATTTCTTTCAACAGCAAATCTAAACTTGGAGTGTTTATTTGATCTGTGCTCCAATATACTGCACTGTGACTAAGAACAGAGATCTTTAGTAATGTCAGCATGTGATGAGATGTAAGCATACGCACATATCCTTTGTAAGTGGAATCCAGTTCTGGTCCTGTAGGTGTTCTGCTGCGGATGATGTTTTCTGTTTGCTGTATTTGGAAACGACTGGTGTCTAAGGCTTTGTCCAGCTGTCGTATATGTGCTTCTAGGGTACCAGGTTCTCCTGTATCAAAACCAAAGAAAGAGTGATTTCTATTCTCTACTTTTTGCCCAAGCTGAGTGCATGTCAGGAATACTAGATAGACAGTGAAGAAAAAACAGGACTGCAATTGCATGAGTGATGGAGTGTCAAAGCAAACTAGTTCCATTAGAGCATGGTTAGCAATCTTCCTAGGACAGATCATCATATAAAGAAAGAGTTCAGTTTCAAGCAGGCTTGCAAACTATTCTGGAAGGACAGTTTCCCTCAGAGAGTCCCTCACCAGTCTGGAAGACAAAGTATAAATTTATAAGACTAAAACTGATACATAAAGGATAAATGATACTGCTATAATTGTACTCTCAAGCTCTGGAGACGATTGGATTTTTTGGATCCACAGTGAGTAGACCACAAATGATTAAAGCAACCACATTAAGTAGCAAACTTTTTTCCCCCAATCTTTGAAGAAAACGCTTAATACAGTTGAAAAATTGCGCTATTGTACCAAGTTGTTTGGAACACATAACAATGTTTTTGAAGCAGGACTAACTTGAATTTGCTATATAGAGATCAAATGAATTCTGTGATATGAATCAGATATGGCCAATTCTAACTGAAGCAGTCTTCAGACTAGAGGGCCATGTGAGATTCTCCTTATCCATATTCTATCATTGTGACTAATTTCCATTTGTTTACAAAGACGGTCTGAATTAGTTTATGAAAACAAGTTTGAAAGCACACATAAAGAAAAGAAGCCTTCTGTCCAGCTAATTACAGAAAACTGAGCCTCTAAGATAGTTAAGTCTTTTTTCATAAAAAACGTCACCCTGTTAAATACAGGAATGCTCCGAAAGTAATGCCTCCCTTTTTTATTATGTCAGCCCATGATATCAGAGGTGGATGTTGGTGGTATGGCAGTAAAAGGATGAACCATACTGACAGTATTCTGGTAACCTTTTGTTGTCGTGTGACAGACGGCAGCGGAGAATTAGCTGACAAATGGTGTCTGACACAGAAGTGCGGATGAAGCAAAGGGGTGTCATTGAGATCCTCCATGCAGAAAAAAAGTGCACCAGTGACATTCAACTACAATTGCTGAGTATTGTTGGAGACCAAACAGTGGATGTGAGCACAGTGAGGCGGTGGGTGGTGCCTTTCAGCAACGGTGTGACATGACCTTTTCAGACAGTGATGTGAAAGACAAGCCATGTTTCAGATGGCCACGCACAGCTGTCATGACAGGAAATGAAGAGCTTTGGCTAGTGGTGGTGATTATATTGAAAAGTAGTGTTTTGTAGCTGAACATTTACTCTATCAAATACTGTTCTTGTGCTCTTTGTACTGGTTGTAGTTTCTAAGGAAATATACATAAGACCACTTTTGGTGCAACCTGTGTAGATAGAAGAAACTGATAAATATTGTTTTGCCCCATACTACTCCTAAAATTTTCACAGGTCATGAAACTACATGTTTTTGTATCTACACTGTTTCATTTATTTCACTAATCCAGGGAAAAAAAATAAAACAGACAGTGAACCCGAGCTCTGTCCCAAAGATGGTGAGATTTTAAAATGTTTGGTATTTCAAATTTGCAGTATGTGGAATCATGAAAGCAAGTGTTTGTAAGTGCATCTAATCTGCCTGAGAATCATCTAACAAGTGAAACAGAAGGTTTAATGCTGTGCAAAAATATAAATAGAAAAAAAAATCCGCCTTCCAATCAAAAAGAGTAAGATAAAGACACTAGATGACAGTATATCACATCAGCATGGTATGCAAATGAAACTAACCTAAAGTTTTATACATAAATAATTAATGAAACTTTGGTTGTATTTAAAAATGTAAAAGTGGGCAAAACTAAGCAATTAGGTTTCACTCCAGAACTTCATCTTTTCCTTCTGCTTTAAACTTTGCAGAAATCACTCTTCTTTCAGAGATATAAAGTACTGAGTCCTGTTGGAGTACTTCAGAGAAAAAATACTAATATGGGTAAATTGCTGATCTGCTTCATCTTGTTAGCAAGAATGGGAGGGCAAATAGTTTAAATATAATCGTTTTGTCCATGCACCTAATAATACCTTTAATCACAGCAGTAAAGCAGGATAGTTCTACATTAACATGCCAGTGCTGCCATGTAAGAAATATTTATGTTGTAAGTTGTGAAAAGTATAAAAGACGCAATAAGAGGAAAGAGATGTTATGCTTGTGCACTGTAGCATTTGCATCTGGCTCTGCTTAGTGTTTTTTGATGCCTACCAGAAATATTTTTGAGTGCGTTTTCTGTAAGTGTTACATAGGCCTCAAGAGTTTCAGGGATCTCTACATCTGAAAAAATAAAAGCACAGTCTAAATTGACAGCTCGGCAATGGCCATATCCTCATAGCTGGAGTCTTTTTCATGGTATGGAGTATATAAACGGTTCCAATAGCAAGCATCCTTTCTGGAGAAGGAAAAACGATGAAGACAAATGCGGGAAGCCTGCTAAAGAGTCTCTTAATATCCAGGGAAACCTAACTCTTTTTCAGAGCAATGACCTGGAAAGCAAAAGAGCCACAAGATCAGAGTGCAATATAACATAAAGTTTTCCCTCACAGTTGGCGCCATTTGGTAACTTTCATTCATTAAGATTTATTATACCAACTATACACACACAGAAGTGATTTCCAGCTTTGCAGAAGAGCTAGAACTGAGATCTCACCTCAAGCTAAACTCAGTTGTTGGAGCCTTGCCTGGATATGGACCAAGTTAAGATTTACTTAAGAACCTCATGGTTTGAGTTGTGGATCTCTCCCCCCGCATTTCTTCATCAGTTATTTCTGCACCTCTTGCCATATTCAGTATAGCTTCTCCTAGTCAGAATAAGTCATGACATGATGCATTGCTGCTACAGATGACATATCCAATCTGGCAGGCTTCAGACACAGAGACACAGCCAATTCTCTGTCATATCACATAAACCTTTGCAATTTTCCAAGGCTGTAGTCATCCAGGAATTTCCAGCACTGTGTCTGAGGCCAGAAGGCCACTGGGATCACTTAGGGAAAGCTATTTAAGATCTTCAGGGGCCATTTAAAATAGTTTTCTATGAGCATCTTGGTCAAGCAGTCACACAGTATAACTTGCACTCCTTTTTACTAAGAGAAGACACACAATTTGCCACCATACCTGCTATACTAGCTGCTCCTCTCAGATAAAAATCCTTGTCTTGCTCTCCATCTTCTTCCTCAGAGTGCAGTGCCTGTGAAACAGCTGTCTCCAGGTCTCTGCTAAGGTCATAGTCATGATCCCACTCCAGAGGGATAGAGTCTACACTTGCTGGGGTATCCCGCCCTGATCGCTCACTTCTCACTGGCTGAGCAAGAGGCAGTGAAAGGTTGGAAGAAGGATGTGGGGACAGAACACTGTCTGCAGATTTGTCATGCCAGTGTATGTCAGAGAGATCTGCTGATTCATCAAGATCCACCTCTCTGTCAGACAGGTCATGTTCATCATCTGTCAGCTAGAAGAATAATGCAAACAGAAACAATCAATGCAACATGCAAAAACACTCACTGCATGGTCAGACTGGGTAGTGCAAATATAAAGTATAAATATAAAGTAGCATTAGGTAATAGTCAAATGATGAGGTTCCCATGTGTATCCTTTTTCACTCCTCCTTCGTTATTTTTAGATCCATAAAAAAAAAACAGAACAAGGAAGTTCAGCATGCCAGTTCCTTTTAACTATGTGCAGCACCACATAGTCTCACATCAAGAAAATGTCTCCAGACTTTTTACTAATGCCTCTGTAATGTGGATATCAAGTTAAATAAAACTTTGGAGTCAAAACATAGAAAGCGAAAGTGATCTCAGATGTGACTAGTGTTTTCACACTCTTTCAGATTTTGGAAAACCTAGGTTTTGTTCCTTTCCTTCAGCAGGGACTAGAAACCAAAACTAAATTTGCTCTCACTTTGTCAAGTGTTCATTCAGGTGTAGAGACAAATCTCTGTGTTGCGTGGAAAGAATCTCCTTTTTTTTTTTTTTTTTTTTAAACTAAAAGAGAACTTAACAAGCTGCAAATTAAATTATATGTTAGAAAACTTTACACATTTCCAGTTTGCATGAGTTTTCTCGATGATTTACAAAAAATTCAGACCTACTAAGTTTGTGGTCTAAACAGGACAAAAATAGCATGCAGTGAAGGGAGGCAGTTGGTTACAGTTGTAACAAGATTAAAACCACAAGATTTTGGGAAAAGTTACGTGTTAATTTGATTCAACATCTTCTCATTCTCACACTGTAAAATGGTAATAAAACAAATACATATGTAAATATACACACAGGAAGACGGATCAGTTTCTTGTGATAGCGTTCCACACGTCCAAAGACCTCTTGACAGTAACGACGTAACTCGTCTAGTTCTTCTTCAATGACAGCTGCATCCATGGGTTCACTTTTCTCAATGAGTTGCTCACCCTGCACAATTATCTGCTGAATTTTGTTGTTGTTCAGTGAAATTTCTTGTTGGAAAGCCTTTGTAAAAGAAAAATCCATATTTTATCAAGGAAATCTACATTAAAACAATTCAAGCTATTAAGGATGCAAGCCTTAGAAGTATTCTTTGTTTGTTTGTTTTCAGTGAGAATGGTGTGGGTAATAAAGAGAAATGATTCTAAATATTCTGGTATGAGAAAGCAAATTTAGCATTCCACAGTCCTTCTTGTCAAAAACAGAGATAAGTCATGGTTTACCATCACATTTCTCTCTTGTTGTATTTGGAAAGAAAACTCTTCTCTAAACAAGCTGTGCATGTTACCAAATGTCTGAAATGGGCATGGGTTCTATAGCAAAAATAACAGAAGTTTGGATAACACAATATGAGCCCTGCTGGCATTTGTTTGACACCAAATAATGAATGTTTTTTGATGCAGAAATGGTTGGAAAATGTAGTAATTGGTGTTAGCAATAGTGGAGACCTGTCATTATTTTTACTGACAATTCTTCTTTTAATTAGAGAACTATCACCCTTGTTTGTCTGAAAATGTTTCACTGCTGAAAGATTTTTTACTCTGGCAGAAAATTCTGTATTGAAACCTAACATATTTCAGAACTTCTGAAGATGAAGTCAGTCTGCAAGTATCAAGCTGTATCACAGTACACTTTAGCATAGTTCCTTAATTTTTTTTCCCTCCATGAACATTTATGTTCATTTTCTCTTCCCTCCTCCTCTTTCCATTCCATTATTCTTTACCTTAAGTTGCTTTATCTTTGCTTGGACATCACACTCTGAGAAATGCTCTATGTTGGTCAGCTGCAGGTCCATCTCTGTTAGCCATACCAGGATGCTATCACGTGCTGTCTCGAACTCCTCACGTTGGCCAATAAAATGCTGGGGAGGGTGAGTAGGACACAGAGTGGTGTGATACGACTAAACAGACCCCCAAAACAGCAATAGCAGTTCTCTAGAGAAACAATCTTCATCCCCCTCAAACTTAACTTTCTTTGATTTCCATTTTATTACATGATTTCTAGGGCTTCTGCTTTAGTAATATCACCACATGCAATTGGTAGATGTATGAAAGTTTACTACTAAGGAGGAGGTGGTATTCAAGGACATCAAGCATTTGTCTATAGACTACAGTTCTCTTTGATGTAACCAAAGAATAGTAATCCCTTCCTCTTCCAAAGGTAGAAATCCCCTTAAAAACTCTGCAAATACATTAATCTGGAAGTTTCTGGAGCACCCTCGACTCATAAGGACAGTAGTGAAAGTTTAAAAGCAGAAAAAATACTTTTAGTCTGCGCAAGATGGAGGTAACTCGCTTTTGTAAATTGTCCCATCTCTGGTTCCCCTCATGGACCATCTGCTTGAGGCTGCAGTCAGAATCAGTGCGGTTCTCCCGGGCCAGTCGGCGATATTGTTTGTTAATTAGTTCCAGCTGAGTCAGACTTTCATGAACCTGTCTCTGGAAGGCCTAAATAAGTATGTATAACACACCATCAGCTTCATGTTTTGATTATCAATCAGAAAGCATGTTAAATAAAACACCGTGAGTAATGTAATGAGTTGACTGAATTAATCTCTTCAAAAATTATCAATCTTTTTCCAAAAAAATGTCTTCTACCATTGTCACAAAGCAAAAATCTATCAAAGAGAGACTTAAAGTTATAGACTACTTCACTATATTTCTCTTGAACACAACGAAGACAAAAGTGAACAGCCTTTTGCTTTCATTGTAGCATTGTTTACAATGCAAATAAACAGTCTTTCCCAGAACTGGACACTACTCTTACTAAGGACTGGAGAAGTGTGATGGCTAACATTCTTCTAAAGAGAAAATTTCATTAAAAACATCTAACTCAGGATTTCATTCTTAACACTATATATACTTCATATTGGGCTAAAGCGAAAAAAAAAAAGAAAAAAGCAGCACATTTTTATGATAAGGTAAGCAACACAGATTAAGAAGTAGGTTTGAAAAAAGAAAAAATATCAAAGCCCATCCTGTCCTCAACTATTCCCTTAGTTTAAGTCAGTGCTAAATTGAATAGGAGACAACAAACAAGAATGAAATGGATTTACAATTGAAGTGAAGTACTCAGCAAAACTGAATTCACTTAGAATTGTACAAGGAGACAAAGGGAGATCATTTTCATAGCAGAGGCATAAATATGACTGTATTTACCAGGATCATGCAATCCACAAGCGCGCAGTTGTTGTTTCACCTGTTACCAAGGCTCATCCAGCAAAAAGAACAGCAGTACATTTGTTTGCTATACTTACACGGTTCAGATACACAAGAATTCATCTGTTGCCTTCCACCCTATAACCTCCTTTCATTTCTCGGGAAACAACTGGGGAGGAAGCAGTTTGTCTTTGTAATGTGAAATAAGTGACAGCCATCTGTGATCTCTGTGCTCAGGAACTGAAAGGTTCTTACATATTTTGCTGTTTATTTCTTTATTTATTTAACTGATTCAACTGAGAATGCAGTGGGGAAAATAAAAGTTAGAAAACAATTGTCAGCTACAGCAGAAAATTGCTTCAGTTATTATTTAATGGTTGCTGAGTTCGCAGTAAATTTGCTTAATTCCATTAAATTTTGAACACTGCAGCTGTTGCCTTTTCCATTCTTCCATTTTGGTAGTGGAAGAAAATAAATAATAAAGAAGAAGAAGGAAAAAGAAGAAAGAGAAAGAACCAAAAGGTAGGGAAAACAAGCTTCTAGAAAGGCAGCAAAACTTCACTTTGCTGCTAGTTCTCATTGACGCTTTGTAGACAGTAAAAATTCCACAAGTCTACACAAGACAGAAGGTCACCATAAAAACTGGGGGTCAATGAAACAGACTTTGGATATACAAATCAACTATGAAAATCAAAGACAGACAAAATATTTTTTATACTATTTCTCATAGGATGGCTTGCACTAAAAAGCATTAAATGGTTTTAGATATTGTTTAAAATTTGCATTTCTTTCTCAGAGGAAATAAATTCCAGCACTTGGCTTTTTACAGAATTCCCTCAACAATTTGTTCTCTTTCTTCAGAATTACTTTTCTCTCTCATCATTTGTACAAGTACTTCTTTACGGTGAGGGTGATGGAGCACTGGCACAGGCTGCCCAGGGGGGTTGTGGAGTCTCCTTCTCAGGAGATATTCAAGACCCGCCTGGACGCCTACCTGTGCGACCTGGTGTAGGGAACCTGCTTTGGCAGGGGGGTTGGACTTGACGATCTCTAGAGATCCTTTCCAACCCCTATGACTCTGTGATTCTGTGATCTTGATATTCTTGTAATTCGAAAACTGAGCACAAGATCATGTGGGTAGATCGCCCCCAGAAAATCTGTGTGAGCTGGGGTTGTTCAGCCTGGAGAAAAGAAAGCTCCAGAGAGACTTATAGCAACCTTCCAGTACCTAAAGGGAGCCTACAGAAAAGCTGAAGATGGACTCTATCAGGAAGGGTAGTGATATAACAAGAGGTAATGGCTTTAAGCTAAAATAAGAGAGATTTAGGCTTGAAATTAGGAATAAATTCTTTACTCAGAGAGGCGAGGTGCTGGCACAGGCTGTCCAGAGCAACTATGGATGCCCCATCCCTGGAATCATTGAAGGTCAAGTTGGATGGAGCCCTGGGCAGCCTGAGTTGGTGAGTAGCAGCCCTGCCCATGGCAGGGGGTAGGGACTGGATTATCTTTCAAGTCCCTTTCAGTCCAAGCCATTCTGATTCTATTATTCTGTGATTTTCACCTATGATTAGCACCATGAACTATTTGTGCTTTATAAATATGCATACAACCCATTGTAATCAGGAGACAAGACATCACATTGTAGGAGAAATGACAGAGTTATGTAACTGTTAAACACTAACTTAAGTGATAGCTTGTCAACTTTTAAGCATACATGATGTCCAAACCATGAGGAGACCACGTGGACATACAACAATACTTGCAATACACACGCATTTCAGGGATAAGGATCTCACATGAGGGCATCTTACTCTGTATCAAACAAGAAAAGAGTTCAGAGGGCTGGTATCAAAGCGTTATGGAAAGAAGAAAAGGGATAAAATCAAAGCAATAGCTAGGACGTCTAACATACGTTTGAACATGTACTTACTGAAGGGAGATGAATGAATGCTATGGCTAACGTACTGACTGAGTGTATTAAAGTATTGGAGAAGAAAAAATGACAAGAAATCTGTGGTGAAAAAACAGCAAGTGAGACTGGACTGACTTATTAGCATTTTCTGTTTCCACCTTCAACAGTTCTTCCCTCCTAGAAACATGCCAGTGAAAGCAGTTGCAAAACCATAAACTCCATTATATTAATACAGTGTCTGCGGAGTGATTTGTGTCTGAGAAGGAAGAACACCAGCTGGCTGCTGTAATGTGATCAGTAGATATTGAATTTCAAGTACTATAAATCACCTCAAATTTCTTCAGTTCTTCCTTAGCAACTGTGTAGAGCACACCAGAGGAGCTTGGGAAAGCAGCTGTCCTCTCAGAGTTTTTTAGCCAGTCTTCAAATCTAGAGTAGTCATCCAAAAACTTTTGCCATAACCGCCACGTCTCTTCAATTCTGCAACAGATAATGGAAACTAAGGGAATGCTTAGACTGAAGGCCAGATGATCTACAGCACTTTAAATAATCATCAACAACAACAAACGAATACTGCATCAAACAATAACTGAGACTTAACCTAACTAAGACAGCAGGGTTGATAAATAGACAACAGGGAAGATCAGCTCATTCCAGGTTGAGTTGGAATAAGATGATGGCAGATTTTTAATACATCTAATTTTGGTAACAGTATATTATAAACATGCAATAGGAGTTGGAAAAAATAATAGCACACACTAAATAACTTCAGAAATAAAGGCCAGAGTTAAGGACCTAAGCCAACACTTTAGAGATTAGGAAATTCTACAGTACCTTCAACTGCAGACTTTTTTTTAAATTTTTTTTAATGGACTGCTGGAGATGTTGCAGCACACATTTTAAATTTCTTGGTCATAATTCTTCATTGCAAATGGGTATGAACTTGCTTGGCTTTTTTGGTATTCACAAAAAAGTGGTAAAATATTATCTCTCAATGTATACTGTAGCTTCTTTTTTTTAGTCAAAAAAGGTAAAATTTATTCAAAGTTTTCAAATAAACTATGTAGGTTGTTTTGAAAGTAATTCCTTGTATTCATTTCCATGTAAACTGTAACAGATACAAGGAGCACCATAACACTATTTGGCTGAGAAAATTCTCAGCTACGAAAGACTGTTTTTCAACACAGTCACCACCATTTGCTGTGCATTTTTGCCAGTGATGAACAAGAGCCTGCATGCCATGCTTGTGAAAAGCTGCATGGCTGTCCAGAATGTGGCTTGTCTTTCACATCAGAAGACACTATCCACCACCTCACCATGCCCATATACACTGTTTGATCTCCATAAATGCTCAGCAAGTGTTGATGAATGTCAGTGGGTACAACTTTTTTGCATGGAGGAATTCAGTTCCACACCATTGCTTTGTATACACTTCCATGTCAGATGTCATTTTGTCAGACTGCCCTTCTGATGTCATATGTTATACAGCAACAAAATGTAATGGAATATTGTTGGGAAGGCTCAATCTCCCCCTCTGACACCGTGGGCCAATATCATAAAACAGGAGGCAATACTTTTGGAGCAGCCTTCATATTTGACTTCAGTTGAGTATGTGAAAATAGTTACTGACTCTTGACTCTGTTTCTAATGTTTAATACTGAGATTGCAAAATTCCAACAACTTAAAGACCATTTGGTTCAAAATAAGAACTTTTTGAGGACAGGTTGTATTGCAGCAGAACTTTGTCCGCTCTTTGCATATAGATGTTTTTCCCACATTTTAGATATGTAGTTCTGAGAGGAACCTGATCCATACAATACTCTGAGGCAAAGTTCAAACTTGAATGAACTTAAATTTTAATGTCTGGATTTCTTTTTCTTTCAATGAAAGACTGTTTCCACAGAAATTAAAATTCTAAGTAATTATAGGTTATTCAATTTACTGTTAAAAATCTATTAACAGCACAAATTAAAATGCAAACAATATAAAATAACTTAAAGAGCAGTCTCTGAGCATGAAGGACAACAAAAGCAACAAACTGCTTAAAATAAATAAATAAGAAGTGCCTAAGTACACAAAGAATATCCCATGATATAAAGTTCAATTCATCATTCTGAAAATTCATAAAATTTACCTAGATTAATAACTTAAAAAAAAAAACAACAGAAAATGTCACCGTAAATATAGTTCATATAGCTACATGAACGTGCATCATTAATGATCAGCTCAGAGCATATAGCACAGGCCCAAACTAGCTGACATGTTTTGGGCTATCAAATTCATCCATGCTATCCCAGATGGGAATAGAAAACTACTGACGTTTGTTTTTTTCACTGTGTTATTATATTTCCACCCAGCATTTCCATACAAATGCCTGGCATCCATGGGCACGCAGTGTACAGATGGTCTAAGCATGCAAGTCACGCATGTAAATAAGACCAAGCCCAAGGTACGCAGATACTACGAGCCCTGATTGCTCATCTAATGTAGTCAGATTAAGAAATTTCACGAGTGTTCATTCCTAAAACTCTTCCAAATCAAAATTTTCATTTATAAGAAACCCTAATTAGTAGATGAAAACCCTAATTAGAAACCAATTAGATAATTAGTTTCATCATCTGTCTAAGAAGTTGTAGGGTATATGTATGCATTACAACTCTGTATCTTAGCTCATGTTTTCTAAACCCTTTGAAATCATTGCTGCCACATAAATTTTCCCTAGTTTCTTTTTCACTACTATAAAGTGAAATCAGAAAGTACTCCATCAAAGACCTCATGTGAGCAAAATTTGGTTACTGACGTGTACTTTGTATAATAAAACAAAATAATGCAACTCTTCCTTTCTTTATTCCCGACAGCATGATAATTATTAACTTTTATTCAATGTAAGCTCTTTTTCTGATCCGTAGATCCTTTTTTTTTTTTAATTTTTTTTTTCTTCAGTAGAACAAACCTATCACCTACATCCCATCCTGCATCTGTGCCTGTGGAAAGACATACTGTTGGCATTACAGACTTACTTCAGTCGCCTTTCCATCGACATTGCACAAATATTCCTCCACCTTCTGTCCAGATTGCGTGTAGCCTGCTGGATAGAATCACATTCTGTTTCTGTGGCACAGGCATCACAGTCATGAAGAAGCACTTCACACAAATTGAGAACAGATGCCACTCCAGTGCTGTGTTTCTCAATGTCTCTCTGAAGTTCCTGCAGATGAAGAAATTCATTTTTAAGAGAAATCACAAAAAATGTAAATACAGATGTTTCTGGTCTACTTTTTTCAAAACAAATTCAATACAATTGCAAACATTAGAAAAAAACAAAACAAAACAACCAACAAATTAAGACAGATATTGTGCTTGTGACAACACAAGTGGCAATGCAATGTTATCTATGAAGCTAAGAGAATCTAGCAACATGAACAGCTCTCTCAGAGTCTATGAACATCAGATCATCACCTGGGATGAACTGCATGCTCAGCTGAACATCTTTCACATACATTTAATCAACATTACTAAAAAATGGTACAATTATTCCCAGCCCTTCCCTGTTATCACAGAGAACGTAAAGCAGAAGTTAGTAACAGAAGTGTGGCAAAAAAGCTATCTATTCATATCTACTGCCAGGGTTTGACGGAAGTACCCTTTATAAGCCTACTCACAAAGGAGAGCTAGCTCCATGGTGGCATGCCTGACATGGTGACTGGCAACAGTAGACGTCGAACAGTGCATACTTAGTAGGAAAATTTTTGTTTAACTTTCAAAATGTATAGTATTTTAAACGACAGTGCAGAAGAAGATTTAGGACAGAAAGAAAATGCACTGTCACTGTCCCTCAAACATGATCAGTACTATTTCTGATATTGTTTCCTTGGCTGTGTCCTTTGTGTGGTATACTTGTGATAATACTTCTTTCTGAAGTACCTTTTCAACTACTGTCTTGAGCTACAGGTTCAAGTTGAGACAAGCCATGGAAGTAATTGACTATTTCTTTTGGATAAGCACAAGGAAAATAAACCCTCCTTAACTTCTGCCTAAATTTGCAATGAACCATCAGAATCTTAGAAAAAATAGGACCAAGGTCATGGTAACGTAACCTCAGTTGTGACCAAGAAGTACCAATGCATCTACATCAGAAAGTGACAGATTGCATTTAGAATATTAGATGTACTTTAGGTTCAGATGAAGAAGATATCTGCCAGGGTAATTAAAGACGGGAAGTTTTCTGTAAGAGAACAAGAACTTGGTAGCCTGAGGCTAAGTAGAGGTGAAGCACTGTATAATTTTACTAGTAAAGAAAAGCAGAAACAAAAATTAATTTAGTATTGACATGTTATGCCTATATAACTTAAGCTCTAACTAGACAAATGTTTCTAACAACAAACAATATGAAGTTCTGAAATAGCCTTCTACCAGGAAATGAAGACTAAATGTGGTATCTAAAAATTTCATCAAATTTGAAATGGAGCAATTTTATCTTATACCAGTCGTCTGATTTGGTTGTTTGTGATGATGGACTTAATAAATTAATTCCATCTTCTCATCTGTGAAATAAAAGGATATTTTATGAGCATTGACACAAGATCATAATATGGAAAATCATATTTTCTTCTTCAGCTGTGGCCCTCTCACTTGCCTAGAAAATGTTCTTTCATCACAATGTGCTTGTTCTTCTTTCTCTCTATCCTGAGAAGTTATATAAGGGTGGATGCTATAAATACCCTCAACACACTACAAAACACATACTCCAGGCAGCTATGAAACTTGAGGTTATGCAAGTTCAGGTAACACAATCTCCTCTTCACTGCTTTGGAGTAGAGCAGTAGATAGAACTGCCACACTGGTAGTTCTGAGGATCCCTCAGAATTAAACTTTCATTCACATTCAGAACATTTTTACAAAAGATACCTAGTTTTTTCTCTGTAGATTCAGCTTTTTTCTCAGCTTTTCAAATTTTCTGTGTTTATTAGAAAACAATTAGCCTTTTGGTTAGTTTACAGAAGGAGCATTACTTCTACACAACATTGTCACCCAACAGGTGACAGGGTTTCTTAATTATCACAAAAGCAAACACAACTTTTCTATTTCAAGTGGTAGCAGGCTGAGAAAGTAGACAAGTAACTCTTAAAATATAGCTTTCAACCCTAGGAAAATGCTGCAGTGAGGTTACACTACCTTCCCCAGGATATCCAGTTTGAATTGCCTCTTAATTTCACTACAGAGACCAGCAACCTCCAAAGCTCATTCTTGGCTGAAGAAGATGCTGAGAAGTAGACAGTGAAGTTACAGAGATGGAATTTGTCCCTTCTCTTTCACAACATAATATCTTTAATGTAATCTTGTACATGAGCTATTGGTAGCAGTATGAGCAGGGAAGATAATGGCCTCAGTGGAAGATTAAGCATGGAAAAGAACATTAACAGGGAAGAAAAAAGAGGGATAAAATACTTGAGACTGCCAACATAATGGCCTTACAAGATAAAATGAATAGAGATATAGCCTTCTAGTAACAAAAATACTGGTTGCCATATATTGGAGGGTTATTTTGTCTGTTTGTTTGATTTTTTTTTTTTGCTTGTTTTTATTTTGCTTTTAAATGATGACCACTGTCTGCAGCATTATCAAATCAAATCATCAAGATTCCAAACATGGTATCTTCCTGAACATTAACCTCTATTTCTCCCCTTTAGAGTTCCAGTGAAACCACTCAGACTTCCACAGAAAATCGCTGCATGCTGTCACTCCATGGGAACCACTTTAAAGAAACAGTAGAAAGCAGAGATACACCAGTCACCATACCCAGAGTAAGTCCCATAAGGAGTGGGCATAACAAAACTGTGGAATGTTTGCATAGAAATGCAAGAAAAAAATTCAAGTATCTAGTTAATTGATAGCAATGTTTAGCCCTGCCCAGCACTTTAACATCTCAGAAACACAATTCAACAGCAATACTTGTGAGTTATAAATTATTAATTCTGTGTAAATTGCATATATAATATTAATAAGCAGTTCTGCACAGCCATGTAGCAAATCAGTTGGGGAGCCAGAAAAATATCTGAGAAGGTTCCTGGGCTTTAAAGATCAAAATTCCACTTCATAAATTAACTGTCTCCAAAGCATTCTGGCACTCCACTTCCCACACATTTCTTTCTTCTCTCATGAAAGAACTCAGAAGAGCATATAACGCATCTTCACTGAGGCACCAAAAAGGTATTTCTGCTAAATAAGTACCAACAGAAACACAACACAACAGTCTTTCCCAGTAAAGTGCTTTTAAATAAAACTAAATTGGGCAGCTGAATATGAAGCACCCACATACTTTCTTCTACCACACAGAGCCATAATCTGTGAAGTAGACATATAAAGTAGCAGCGAATTTGAAAAGTAAACAGAAATTATAGTAAACGCTCTTATGAGGATCATCAATCGTAATGCCAAAAACACGTTGACTTTTTTTTTTTTTTTTTTTTTGCTTGTTTTAATGTTGTTTGGTCCAGGTCTGCATAAAGGATTTATGTGCTGTAAAACAACTGATTTTAAATTCACGTGTACGGTTCATGCATCTTTGCGTGCAATGTGATTCTTAAAACAAGCTGTAAAATAAAACCAAGTTAGAAAGTTTGCTAAAAGAGTCCTTTACAAGCATGTGCAAAATTTGCAAGTCTAATAGGTGTCAGTTTTGCTTTTTTGGAACACATAATTCAAACAACCAACACCACAAACCCCAAAGGAAAACCAATAGCAATAGCTTGTTCAAGATACATCTCTTGGTGCCTTACCTTTCTTGGGAATGTCAAACCGTTCCAGGTAGATTCGATGTCAAAGCCAGCAGAAGGCTCTATGAGTGACACAGTAAGCACCACTTGCCTTGATAAATGAACACTTCTTTACCTCATGCCCTCTCAGCACTGATCTGGGTATATGCAGATCAGGGACACACTACTTTGATTCTCCCCATGCCATTGTGCACTTGATAAGCTTTTTGCATTTTACCTGCTGTTCATTTAGCTTCCTTTGTATCTCCTCAGAGTCACAAGTTTCATAGACAATTGGTTTGGACAGCTCTGACTCAATGTGGGCAAGCCAAGACCTCAGGCTACTCATGTTCTTATCCAGCTGCTGCACTGCAACTAGGGTTTCTTTCAACTTCTTTACCCTGTAAAGAAAAAGAGACAGGAGTATAGGCATACGCTGAAGGTAAAACCTGAAGGAGAATTTCTACATCACATGTTTCAGGATCTCAAAGAAACAACTTAGATGTCAGTTTCTGTTCCAAAGTTTTCTATCCTGGACTACAAACAATTTTGAGTAACATTCCCTTGGACCTTTCTCTTTTTCTTCTACTCACGTATTCCAGTATCAGAAATCTTCAAGAGATGAATTCAGCTGGGAATAGACCAACTAAATTGGGGTGAAATCAGACTTCTGGGTTTATCATACAGAGAAAATGCTTACTATCCCATAATTCAAACATAGCAACACATTTTTTCCAAAACACTCATTTATGAAGTGTTTTTGTATCTAATGCAGTAGGTGAAGCTGATCCCTAAGAGACTACTATAGGTTTTCTTTCTTTATCAAACAGAAATACTGAGATCTCAATATCAACTTTAAAAACTGTAAGGCCACTAAATCTTTTATTTTTTTCTTCTTTTTTTAGACATCTCTTACATACAGATAATCTAATGTTTGTTTTTTTAGCACCAAACATGCTTAAGAACAGTTCAAATGTGTGTTACAGCTTCAGGGCTATGATCAGAAGCAAAAAAAATTTGCCCATTTGGGAAAAAAAAAAAAAAAAGTAGGTAATCTAAAAATCTGGCTACGGAGAAACTGAAGACAACACAATCATGCTGAAAGACTGTCCACTCGCTATCATCAAGGTATTCTAAAACACAGTTATTTCTTTAGCCTTTGAGACACTAGGAAAGACTTTAGACAAGAGACAACAGGAAAGCAGCCAATGTCTGGGACACTTTTTTCTCTTTATCTGCATTATACATACAGTGTTCTGTGACTTTGGACCAATTGGTACTTGCTGTTAGGGTAGGAAAGAAGGTTGGTTAACACCCATCTGATCTCATAATTTTGTTAGTCTAAGAGGAATAAAATCCAACCCATTTTCTGCTTATACCTTCAGGTTATAACTTCAAGGCTGGATGTTGTGTATCTATTGCATGAGTGCTGGACTGGGAAAGGGAACAATGAGTTATATCACTCCTGTATACAAGAAAAAACTACTCTAACATTTGCATACTCAGGTTGTGAAACAGGCATTTCCCACTTGCAGTGTTATAGTACTCTAACTTCTGTACTGGCTTTTATTTAAATCATGCCTGCCACATCTGATACAAGCCCTGCCAATCAGAAAATGCCACCTTTGTTTCATTCAGACTGCATAGGACTCCTCCTCTGTCAGAGACGGGAAAAAAAAAAGGGAAAAAAATAGTAAAAGCGCTGAAACAGTGTCACATGACTCAAGAAACAAAAAAGAAAAATGAAGTGCCATATTAAATACATATCTCAAAGTAAGGACTACTCCTTCCCCCCTCACCCATCTACCTTTATTGTTCATATTGTTCTTTATTTGCACAGAGTCTAATACAACAGATTTCTTGCCTGTGGTACAAATAGAAGGAAATAAGCAGGTGCAGTGCTTCTTGGAACATTCTTGGCTTCCTTTTTTTTTTTTTTTTTTTTTTATCTGAACTATAGAGAGG
>VXAB01004701.1:767290-867854 GCA_013399175.1 Odontophorus gujanensis | reverse complement strand
GGCCTGTGCTTCCTGGGATCTTTTTGGCTTCCCTTTTTTTTTTTTTTTTTTAATCTGAACTATAGAGAGGCTCTAGCTATCCTGAAAATCTATTCTCACATCCAGTGTATCTAAGTTTCCTTTCTAAACATTAGCAGGTAAGACATCTAAGCTCTTCATCTCACTGAACACTGCGCCTGTGCACAAACAATAACATAACATGCATGCAAGAAAAATGTGTATTTCCTGCAAAAATGTAACAGATCAGAACTCCATTTTCAATGTTAATTGCAGAGGGTCTGAGAGACTGAAAACAAAACTAAAAGCTCTGCTTAGAGACAAAGGTCAAATTAGAAACCATCTAAGCATGAGTGGATACCTACTTAACTATAATTTTTAACCTTTAAAGATTTCATTTACAAGATGATGTTTAAATTCATTATTCAGATAATCATCTCATGCTTTTGTTGCAGCACTATGCGTGCTATTTCAAGAGATTTGAGATAACTTCCGTGCTTGATAATGAAGATTTCACACTGAAATCTAAGTGTTGGACACATGCCATGTCTGTTTTAGAACTTGTTTTATATATCCATATATCAGTATTGCTACGTAAGTATTTGAGACTCTCAGAAAGGAAAATACTGCAGAATTCAACTGTTAATTTCTATGGTCTAACAAGGAAAACTCATCTGAAAGTTTGAATTGGCTTCTAATACTTACATTTTCATATGTCTAAATGTAATTACCTCAGTTTCCCAAGTAAGTAATTACTTTAAAATGTCTATTTTCCACTAAAATGATACAGAGAGAAAAACCTGGAGCTGAAATCAAGTCAAAATGCCTCTAATTCAACTGGTCCTAAACCAGACAGCCTTAGAATCTACTTAAACCTTAACAGGAACAGCCCAGTAAATCTGTAACAATGCATCATATAGAACTCATAGCTACTGTATTAGTCATTTGGACAGCTGGTTGCTATTATTAAACTTAACAAGCAACACAAAAAAAGACACTAAGACCATGTCAGTTAAGCAAGTATACAGCCAATAGAAAGCACACAACTGAAAAAAAAAAACTACTCTGAACTGGAGACAAGGTCTCAAGAAACACTTCTATAAAACAGTGCAAAAAAAAAATCACTTTTAAAGTCAGTTTAAAAAAGTCGGTTATAAAATCATGTTTTTATGTTTAAAAAAGATGTAAAAATCCAAGGACAGTACAAATGTGTACGATGACAGTAGAATTAATGATCATAATTGCTCTTCAGATCCAAGTTTTCTCTTTCAGGGAATAAATTTATAGAACTCTGAACAAACTCAAAAAAAATTTGTAGAAAAGATAATGAGAAGGAAGAAGGAAAGTTGAATTACAAATCCAAGGAAATGGAGGTTGAGACACAGTATTACAAGCAGTTAAATTGTTTTCATCAATATGCAAAGATAGATGAAATTAATTATGTAAAATCTGAAATACTGTCTTTACAGCCTCTTTCCTTCTCTGCCTTTTGCATGTAGCCACGATGACACAAATAGTGAGCAAATACAGTTCACCTTCTCTCTGGTATACACACTCTTGTATTTAAAAACATCAGCAAAAACAATCAACAGTTTATTTCAGACAACAAAGAAATTGTAATAAGTTGTAGTAGTTGTAAGCCTCCATTAGTTACAAAATTCTAGTCTGAGATCCAAAAGCACTAGCTGTAAAATATAGTTGTTGTCACTGTTAACTATTTTCAAATTGAGCAAAAAACAGCTAAGGCTGTTATTTCCACACATCAACATTTCAGTTTTCCAGCAAACCAAGACTTCAGAAAGAACTGCATCAGTTAAAAGAAAACAAAAATAGCTGCCTGCCTTGTGATATCACAATTACAGTCTGGGAGATCTGAATCCACACTGCCGTCCTCTGCCATCCTCACAGCATGCAAGTCCTCTGCCACCACCATGAAATTTTCCAGAATTAAAAAGAACTTCCAATCCAAAAGGTTGCAAACACTGTGCTTTGTATGGGGGCAGGAAAAGAGACAAACTTCTCTTTGCTGGTGAGTACTGTACAGAAAATATTGTACGCCAAACAAATGTTAGCAGACGTTGCTTGATAACATGAGACTGAATGGTGACAAGTGGTCATGTTTCTAAATAAAACCTGCATTCATCAACATGTGCCAGATTTGATCTCCAGGAATGTGGATCATGAGTGCAAGGGGAAGGGAGGGAAAAAATATATAAAAAAGCCTTCCTTGCAAAGCCCAAATAGTACCAGAAGATACAGTACTTGCTGGCAGTTAACATCTGTAACACTTAAGCTCAACAAGACTGTTTATCAACCAAATTCCTCTGAAAGGATATTTCTAAAAAGATTCAAAAAAGGCAGAAAGATAAGTGTTTGGATAGAGACACAACTGCCTTTTCTGTAGCTGTGTTCAGTTACAGATCTCCTCATAATGGAGAGATAAAAAGTGGGTATGGAAGCGGAATGTGAGAAAGACAGACTTTGACAAGGGAATGAAGTAGTTCCACCATCAATCATAAAAATCAAGAAGCAAAGATTCAGACTCATATTACCATACTATACTACAAAAAACACCAAGAAAAATGAAAAACCCAGAGAAAGCATAACTGTGGTTTTGGAAACAATGTGCATTTATTAACACTGTCAAGGATCCAGAACAGTAGAAGGTGTGTTTCATTCTTAACAGCAGAAAAATTAATCTGCATTTACTGGCTGAGTGCAGTCAAAGTTCACGTTGTATGATATATCCCAAATTTAAAAGTATCAAAATAGGAACATACTCTGGTATATAACAACATGCTTAGAAGGGACTTATCAGTCTTCCAAAAGTACCTTGCGGGATGCAAACATTTCTGTTCAGCAGGAATTAGTTAATTGGGTATAAATTGCTATCAGCCTGAGCTACAACTGAACTGGCAAAATCTCCATAATTTAAGCATCAATCCTTTCCAAGATTTACTTCCCAACTTCAGCAATGCAATGTTCATACTTTGCATGTTTACTCACTACAGTAAGGTCTGGAAATGAAAAGGGCTACATGTTTAATTGCATATGATAATATCGAGTGCAATAAATTGAATGGAGTAACATAAAATAGATCCATTTGAAAGACACAATGGTCAGTGAATCCAACTGTATATTTACTTCAGGGTTAACTTCAAGGTTAAAATAGATCATTAGGAGCATTATCCACATGCCTCTTAAACACATGCAGGTATAGGACACCAACCATCTCTCCAGAAAGCCTGTTCCAGTGCTAAAATACCCACTTGGTAACTAAATTTTTCCTAATTTCCACTCTGAACCAACATTGAAGTAGTCTTTAACTACTCCTCAAAGGATGTGACTTCCAGAATCTTCCAGCTCTGGATGCTCTTAAGGGCCTTCTTAAATTGGGGAGCCTAGAACTGCACACAGCATTCCAAGTGAGGCTTCACCAATTCTAAATGTAGTGGGAGAATCATCAGCCTTGTTCAGGTGGCTACACTGTGCTTAATGCACACCAGAACATGGTTTTCCTTCCTGGTTGCTAGGGCAAACTATTAACTCAACTGTCAACCAGCACCTCCAGATCTCCATCTGCAGAGCTGCTTTCCAGCCAGTTGTTTCCAATCTGTACTTTATATCCAGTATTAATTAAGATGACTAAATTGAAAGCTTAGTTCTGGGAACAAAAGTAAATATTTCATGTATGTCAGTCTAGTGCTAGGACTTGACATCCAGTTTCATGATAACAGAATGAAAAAGTTTAAGCAGATATCTCAGTTTAGACCTCTTTTTACCCCAAGAACAACACCATTATCTGTCTCTATACGGAACACTAATCTTTAATAGCAAATTAAAGAGAAATTTTACAATTTCTGAATGTCATTGCTTCTCACTAGAAACTTTCTAGAGGTATGATTTGAACATAACATTTGAAAAATTGTCTGAGTAGGTGTTTCAAAAGACACATAAAAATAAAGCAAATATCTGTTATGATCAACAACTGGTGATGTATCACATCCTCTGAAACCAGCAGGCTTCTTGACAGCAATGCACCACTTCCTGACATGACTGTTCTACAGGAAATATACAGCTTTCATTTCCTTAAAACAAACTGCTATAGAAGAACGTGTAAGCCTCAGCTTACATGAAATTTACTGCTTGCATGCTTAAAGGTTTCAGAGCAGGAATGCAGTAAAATCATATGCAAATGGATTTAAAAAAGAAGATACAACAAAGCAAGCCTTTTTGCTCCAAGTAAGGCTAAATTATTAATTCATATATCCTTAATCAGAGAAGTGCAAAATAGAGAGTATACATACATTTTTATGAACTGCACACACACAAACATGTCAAAATTACTCTTTGTAACAGGAGGGATGTTGTGTCATAACTCAGATAAAATACTGAAACAAATAAGACAGGTTTTTTCATATATCAACAAGGAGCCCTGCATTTCTGTAAGTTATGAAAATGGTTGTTAAATTTTTTAACCTTGATGACAAAGAATCTTTAATCTGCTGTGCATGTGTATATCTTCTTGATCAGTCAGACTTATTGTTGGAAATGCACTATTTGGATTACTCTGCCTTTTTTTTTTTTTTAAATTACATTTCTACCCAGATTTAAGTACGCATCTAAAGTGAGGTGAAGTAGAAGCAAGGCTCACTAAATCTGACTGTCACAAATAATGAGTAATTCCAGCAGACAGTGTTTGGAACGACCTCCTTTTTAAGTGAAGAAATAATACCTGAAGAAATGATAAAAAGGCAAACAGAAAAGTAAATTTCACAGATCTGCATCGATGGCTGAGAACAGACTAATTCACGATTAATAATGGAAAGGCAGACAAGAAAAATATTTTAAATCTATGATGCCCAGTACATTCATCTGTGTCATGTAGCACTTAGAAGCAAAACAGTTGTTTTACCTGGCTGCAATAAGATCTAGAAGATGTTGCCATCTGTCATTGATCTTGCCAAGTTTGTACTCAATCTCTGATGCTTTACTCTCATGGCTGGCTTTAGCAAGTCTCTCTCCCATCTGTTGGAGCTGGACTTTGTTCTCTTGGGCTACAGCAATTTCCTCTTGATAATCCTGGATAGAATACAGCAATCAGAAGAATACTGAATACATTTTGCTTTACACTATTAAAGGAACTATGCAAAAATACCAGTGAATGTTAATGCGTTGTTGTTCTTCTAGTAATAAGCAACAATCTCTTAAATATTGGAGTATAATTACAAAAAACTGTTTCAGAAGAATGGAAAAATAAAACAACAACCCATCTATATGTGCATGTGAAATAGTTAAACTCCTTACAGAAAATTGTGATTGGACATTCAGTAAAGCACTTAGTTGTCTCAAACTTCACACTCACTTAATTTTCTGATATCCTGGATTGTACCACCTAAAGAGAGACAGGAAGAAGCTGCACAGAATGAGAACACAAATACACAGCCTTACTGGAACTTATAAATGTCCATGTCAGGTAAAACCTTGATTTCAGTTAATTCAGTATCCTCTTTGTAACAGAAAACAAGCAAAAAGTAAAAGAAAAATAAGTAAGTATACATGCACTGCACTATACCTTTCTAAGTTTCTCGATCATTTCTTCTATGACGATGTCACCATTTTGAGAAACTTTACTTTCCATTTGTGTCAGCCACTCACAGAGCTCCTTGTTCTTCTCACTGAAGACAGCCCACTCATTCAGTTTCTCACTAACTTGCTGTCGACGTAAGGAGACCTTAAAACATTTAGACAAAGTAAGAATAAAAAAGTAAATGAATTTTAGAGATGGTTGAAGCACTTTGTGCCTCAGTGTGAACTCTTCTGTATCTGCAGATGAATTGTAGGTGCTTCCATTACAACAAACTGGATTTGTACTGCAAAAACTTTGCATGACTGAGAGTTTGGAGGTGCTATTCTCAGGATTCTTGCCATTCTATTACATAAAGGGAGGCATTCAAGTATTAGGTTCAGTACCATGTCTATGTATTGTTTCATAGTGTCTTTAAGGTTTCATTAGAAGAGTAAAAAAATAACATGTTAAAAAAAAACCAAACAACTGGCAAACTTTCAAGAGCTTTAAAGCATGCTAATAGTTTATTTTGAGATAAAATAATAAGAAAGGTGTAAATGCTTGATTAAAGCAAAAACAAAAACAAAGAAACAACAAACCTAGCACACATAGCATGGGTTAAACTACACGATCTGTGCATGAACGCAAAGCAAAACCAAAGATGCACTTTTTATTCTATAAATATTTTTTGCATAAGTAGTATTCTGCTTGAGTCCCCAGTATACTTATTTATAGATGAATATTTCTCCTGACTCTTGATGTTACCTTCAGGGATTCAGAAGTGCTTAGCAAATAAGCATAAAACAAACAGTCAAATACTGTTATTAATAAAGAAAGAATTAAAGCATTGCAATGTGTAAAGAAATTTCTATAGCAGTATTATTGTCTTAGACTATGAGTAACAGTCCTCCCTTGACAGCTAAGGATGGAAACTGAAATCAAAGGGTAGCAGAGGTTGAACAGCAAAAGCATCTCCGCAGTTTCAGATATTTGAACTTATTTCGTCATTCTACTCTAAGTTGTTTCTGACATTAAGTTAGCATTTCAGCTAAAAAGATGAAGACTGTATCTGTTCTTTTTTTTTGCAAAAAGCAATTACTGTGTTCAGTGACTACCATGTTAGGTTTAACAGTAGCATCCATGATCTCAGCATTTCCTTTTTGTGGTTCTATAGTTGATGGCAGATTTCCAGAAATAAGCAACACTGTTGAACAATAAGTTGAACACTGTTGCAGCAGTTTACATCCTGAAGCACTCAATGTGTACAAAACTTCCTTATGTATCTCCTTCCTTTATTATAGTTATATCCTCAATGAATACACAATAGTTTAGATGTATCTGTGTTGGCTCATTCAAATGAACCTAATAAGAAGCTTCTCACCATTAATTGAGAAGATTGAGAACATCTCCTATTTTGGAGATGTTTTTGAAGACTTCATGGAAACTTTATGTAAGGCAACTATTTTCAAGCTATCCTCAGACGTGCACAGCAACATCTACTGAACTACAGGAATAACATAATCTGAGAAATTGGATGAGCAAGTAAAATCTCTAAATGAAAAGAGATGCAAGAAATACACTAATAGCATGATGCACCTAAAAAAATCAAATGATTCTCTTCAGCTCATTTCACAGCCAAGCAAGTCACCCTTGGACTTAGAAAAGTGCTGACATTAACATCTGAAGAGGTAGAAACCATCAGCAGAATTGAAGGTATGAGAGAAGTGCTGAGAGGGGAGTGGACAACTTTTCTGAGTACACCTCCTCCACAAAAGCATAGTTAACTGTACCTCTTCCGTTTGCTCCGTGCTGCAGTCCTATACCACATAGTGACTTTTTCGTTTTTTTTCTTAAGTTTTAAATATGATCTCAAAGGCTAAGTTCAAAAAATCTGAAAATCTAAGCAATAGCTAAAGGAAACATTTCAATGGATGTTATACCCGATTCAGGAAATGTTCAAGTATGAATTTTATCTGTTCCTAAAAGTATCTTTACTAAAAGTCTCCACTTGCATTCAACGCTTCCTCCAACACCTTTTTAATTTGCACGCTCATAACAAAGCTAAGTATCATACTTGCCTGATGGCACAGCTCCTCCCATTGTCTGTGAAGAAGCTCTATGCGTTCACTGAGGACTGAAATATCATCTGCACTGATATATGCAGACAAGGACTCCTTCAGCAGAGAGAGGTGTGCAAGGTCATCTGTCCATCCTTCAACAGCATTCTCTAATTCCTTAAAAGAAGTGAATAAGTAAAATGGACATGTACAAGATGAACATTTTTATCTCACAGAACTGAAGTCATATCTCAACAGATCCACTATTTCAAGAGGATTACTTCAGCCTTGTTTAAAAGAAAAAGAAAATACCAACTCCATATGGTCCAATATTTTCAAACCCAATAGAATATGATACATCAGCCTTGTATGAAGTATTCACAAACTAAATTAGCACCCAAATTTCTCTAAAGTTCAAAAGTTTTAGGGAGTTCTCTGTAGTGAAAGTGCTTTCAAGTATTATCACATTTATAAACTGCAAGGAATATAACAAAAACAATAAGATCCTCAATAGTAACCTCACATCAAATAAGATGCACTAAAAGAACTGTTTAGATATCATGAGCTTGAATCTGAAACAAGAATTTATATTATAAAAACTTACCAGTATTTAGTACTTCTATAATATTTTTCAGACTCTATTCTAATCTTTTTGATCTTTTCTATATACAGGCTCCCTTTGAACTTTCCTCATATTACCCTGCAGGATTTATACTGTCCAAATGTTACAAGGATAGTTTCTTAGCTTGTCACAGTGATGCTTGGCTGCTTTGCACAGTCATTAAGGTAAAGCCTGTTGATGATGAAATATGTTACTGCAGAAAAGCATCCAGAGATGAGGTAGCAGTCAACAGAGAAGCACTTTACCTTGCAACGTATCTGTTCTGCATTCAGCTCATCATGGTGTTCTGGCAAAGGCTGAGAAAGCTTTTTTTTGAATGATCTTAGCTTCTCCAGAGAGTCTGCTATGCCCTTTTCAGATCTTTCCCAGTCCTGAGGGCAGAATGTTTATTATACTTCAGTTCAGATCCAAATCATACTTACTGTACTTAGTGGTAAGTCAAATCAATCAACACAAACAGTGAAAAAATTTCCATAATAAGAACATGCACTGAAATTCTTCTCTAAATAATACTTGGAGGCACTTATGTTCAACTGGATTTAAAATCTTTTTTAGGTTATTTTTGTTTTGTTTTCTGTTGATTTCTATGAGAAGAAATATAGACTTCAAAGCCTCCTGTTACTGTAATATTGTCTAATTCCAACTCCACCCTTTCAGAAACACCTTCAACTCTCCAAATGATTTTCCACTTCCTTTCTTGAATGCCCATTACACTGATATTCAGAAAAAAAAAGGCTGGAGTAGTGTGAATTCAGGTCAGACTGAAGTACCCGCAGTACCTCCTGTAAAAGATGACCCTACCACGTACATCCAGCTTTAGTGTTAGCACACTTTACAAAAATTTAATTGTGCACTATGCAATAGCCAATCCTACCACCATGTGATGTCATAGCTTTGTCTAATCTGCTTGTTAAAGTCCATTGAAAAAGTATTCACACAGAAAAATCTGTAATAAGCCAGTCAAATCTTAATAATGCTGGTTGTATAATACTGGAAAATTACAGAATTTATTTTAACTCATTGTCTGTTTAAAGATATTCTGCTTCTAGCATTGCTTTTGTATATTTCTCTTGCATTTTTCCAGTTTATGCCATTATTTAATGATCATCTTCAGGATGAAAAATTACAAATAACAAGTCTTGCAAAAGAACCCCTTTCTTTGCTGTCTTCTTTATTCTCTCCTTATGAAATAATATGCCCTTACACACAAACACACACAAAAAAACAAAAACAAACAAACAAAAAAAACCAAAAAAGAAACAATCCACAAAAATAAAAATCAAACAAAGGCCGTAATGTTCTTAATGCAAGAAATACTCTTTCAGAAAATGTGCTTGTGCTTCTTCCAACAGAAGGCTAATGAAAATTCATGTTTCTAAGACCACTGTAGCACTGTGTAAAGAAGGTTATATATCTATGGGACAATTTGTATGGTAATTGCCATGCTTCCTTCCTTCCAAGCATCAAGTTCTATATTTTCACTGGGACAAAATACCACAGAAGTTTTCACTTCCATATAATACGAGATTTCAGGACTAAAATTTTCTGATACAATTTCACAACTAGAACCCAAGGTAGAAGGAACAGGGCTTGAAATATAAAGAAAAATATACTTAATGGAACTCTTCCAAAATAATACGTAATTTTCTTGCATCACTTTGCTTCTTACAAACAAAACTAACATGTTGGTAATCCCATTAGACCTCTGAAACTCTTCTAAAAGCACTTGCCTTATTCTGTTAATGCACACAAGTTCAATTTTTGCTCCATCATATGAAATAAGCAAAAAGAAAAGACAAACAGTCCAAATCTAAACCCCAGTGTATCATCTTTTATACTTGAAGTGAGGTTAGCAGGCATTCTGAAGTCTGCTTACTTTAAAAAATAATTCAAGACTGCCTCTTCTGAGTGCATTACTACATATATCAAATACTCATGATATATGTAGGAAACACAAACTTGCTAAGTAGATACTGATATTGTCATGTGAGAAAATAAGATAGATCTACTTTTCAGTGCCACAAGTATGAAGGCTAACAAGTATTGTGGAAAGTGAAGCACATAATCGCTTTAAACTGAAAATAGGACTGGTAGGAATATTCCTTATTAGTACTGGTGGACATGGAAATATCAATTAAAAGATATCAAGAAACGTGAGCCTACCACAAAATATTACTATTTTTAAATATTTTAAAATCAGAGGTAGTGAAATGATGAGTTTATTTAACATACATGCAATTCCTGTATTTGTACTCATCCCTTGAGAAAACTTTTCTTCACTATAGTTCACAATAAGAAATAGAGAACTTGATGAAAAGTACAGAAAAAAAAACCAAAAACAAACAGACAAAAAAACAAAAAAACAAAAACAAAAACCCTGCAACAATATACTTACTTTTAGTAATAAAGCAACCTGTTTCTTCTGTTCCTCCAGTTGGGTGCTAACTTTCTTCCATCGTTCCTGAATTTCTGTAAGCTCTGCCTGCAGGGCTGCCTCAGCTCCACTGTCAGCAGACAGCAGCAATTGTTTCCCAGCTTCCACAGCCAGGATATAACTCCCCTGCTGCCTTAGGAGAACTTTCTCTTTAAGCTGCAAATATAAACATCTTGTCAACCTCGTCTTTTTAATTGTAATGAGCAATTAATTACAACTCATTGTCAAGCCCATATTTGACTAATTAACGTTTACTTGATTGCATATCTTGACTAAAGGAGTTACAGTCCAAATGCTTTACCCTAACTTTCATTTTGTAATCATTTACTGAAGTAGACCATTAGAAAATTTCTCCAAGGAGTTAAAGACATGGAAGACTTTGTCTCCTCATTCATATTAGCATCTCAATCGACCTTGAGGAAAAACAGCTCTTTGAAAACTGATTGTTCTTATAATCTTTATTATTATACAATGTCTTCCAGTTGAAAAAGCGTGAAGACACCAAGCTGCTAAACAAATACTGTTAGCTTCACATGAAGATCACATCAAACATTCAAGGTATCTTTTTTTGTTAGCTAGGAAATATTCCTCAAATCAGACACTATTGTGTTTGTTTTTTTTCATGACAGCTTCAGTATGGGGTTAGTTACAAAGGAAAAACAGAGACAATCAAGGCTTGAGAGAGTTTCTTAAATTTGCCATTTGCATATTCTTTACTTTCCTTCCATCAAAATGTTGCTTATGACACTTCGCTTTGTTTAAAGAACAACTGATGTCTAATGTTGCTTTCTGTGAAGCAGACTGAAACTAATGCACTTTTAAGAATTTTTTAAATAACAAAGGTATTTTTTTTTTTTTAAAAAAAGTATGTTTTTTCCTCTTCAAATACACTGGACATACCTGCACTTCATCCAGCAATGCTCTGGCTTGCTGCAATGGGATAGGAGCATTTCCTAGACCACTCACTGGCTGACAGGAGGTTTCCACCAGCCACTTGCGTAGTTTCTCTGCCATCTCCCTATAGCGCTGCCACTGATGGATCTGGCTGTCAATGATTCCTCTCCTCTGCTGTGCCCGACGAATTACTCCTTGCCATTGATTACTCAGAAGTGTCAGCTTCAGATTAAATTCATCCCTATTATAAATTAATAAATAAAAATCTGCAGTAGCTTTCTTAATTTGATCTATTTATTTACTGAAATAAGCTGGAGAGAAGGGAAAGTTTTTTTGTCTGTTAATTAAAGCACTAGAAGAAAAGCTCTGAACTCTCATTACAGTTGACTAAGGATGAGAACTCCACAGATGATATATATGGAGAATCTAAGGGATCCAACTATCAAGACTTAAAAAAACAAAAACAAAAAACCCACACAACTCTTCTACTTGCAATGAAAACATAGTTATTACTAGTTTGAATTATCCAAATTCATAGTAAATCAAGGTTTCACAATTTACCCCGAAGTAGCTCAAAGCAGATGTAAGATATACAAATGATTAGCAAGATTCTCACAACCTCCCCCTCCTCCCCCTAAATTCTTATACTAAAACAATGACACCAAAGCCAATACATTTGCACAAGTGTTAAGACAGTGGCATTCCACTGATTTCCATTCAATTGATCAGAATTACTTAAAACAAAATCTTTGAGACAGGAATGAATTCCTACTCCATTACAGGTAATTGCTTCAGGCAATCCTCTCTGAGGTATATCCCCAGCTGTCAAAAAATGAGCGAAACTCACTGTAAATCAATTACTGCTGGGCCTTTTGGTGAAAGATGTTTTGAAGTTCCATTAGAACAGACGTAATTTATTTGACAGTACAAGACATCTTTGTCAAAGAAGCAGCCTTAAGGCTGCTGCGTTCTCCAATGCAAACACAACTACCCCATGGCATCTTAAAGAGGAGTCTTATTTAAAGTCTAACTGATTAATAGCTTAACCATATTAATAATAATGTCTGCTTCTGAAGAGCATGATCTGAATGCTGACATCTTTTGTAACATTCTCTGTACAGAAAGCAGCAGAAACAACACAACAATGCCTACCTGTCATCTACTTGTCCTTGCTCTAGGAGGTGCTGCCCATCAGAGATGATTGAATGCAAAATCTGCTGGCGGCTGAACATCTCTGCCTGGAATAGCTGTTGCACAAGAGACAAGGATAGAATTACTTACTGCTTATAGTAATTATTATTAATTCTTTGAGATTTTAAGAAGTACACAAGAATATCTGTATAGAGTATCTACTGCATGAATACAAGAGCACATTTTAGTTACTCTCAAGTTTAAGAGTATTCTAATGCTTTCTCTTACTAAATTTAATTGATGTACACAGGTTGGTGAAACAAACTTTTAGTACAATTTTAGCTGTCAACAAAACTACTTTAAAACAAATGGTTGGCCAAGTTAAAGTGCTGGAGGAAGTGAGGGAGGGAGGAGAGGGAGGAAGCGATGGGGGAGAGGAGGAGGTAGAAAATCTTCCTTTAACATGCTTTTCAGATGCTGCATATGTTGGTAATTTAATGGCAAATGAACAAAACCAGATTAAATGAAAGAACAGGGATCTTCAAGTAGGACTGAAGACAAAGGGTCAAAATGTGTGAGGACAGTTAGTTCTTATGAGAAGACAAATAAAGCACTGATTCCTCTGGTACAAATCAATCTGAAGCAGACCATGTACAGAAGGAGACAAGCATTCAGGGACACAGCAATATATTGTACACAAAAAGAAGATAGGAAACCAAGCCCTCCTCCCAACTGGGTAACACTGACATATTTGCATGTCATTGCTTTTAAATTAAGATATATTCAAAAAATGGAAGCAATCTAATTCAAAACTTATTATTATATTACTCCTCAAAAGAATGTGAGTTCCATTTACATATAAGTTGAATACTGATATACTATACATAGTTCTAATAATGCATAAATACACATGATGACTTGCCTCGTGTGCTTTCTGCTGCTCTAAAAGACTCTGGTAGTTTCCTGAAATCTCTGCCGCCAGCTTCTGCTCAGTCTGAACTAACAAATCCATCCAAGTTTCACATTTCTCCAAGAAGGTCTGCTGCTGCAGCAAGAAAGACTGCAGCTTACTGAAAAAAAGAAAGATAAATTCATTTAAGGTCTCCTGTTCTCACACTCAGAATTGAGTCTTGCAATGAATTTTCAAGTAGAAATTCTAGTCAGATAGTGTTGCTTTTTCCTATTCAATTGCATCATTTATTCATTTAAATAACACATATATGTATATATTCTTCCTCCCCATGTCAAATTCTAACTTGTGGCAAAATCACAACTCATTGGCTTCACTGTTTACTCAAAAGTACACAAGGCGAGAAGCTTTGGTTAATTAAAAAGTATACTTTTTAGCTATTGCCATCTATGAAAGCTATACAACAATCTTTAGCTATTCCCACCTGAATCTTTCTGTAGTCTGAGACGAGATCAGAGACCACTGTCTGTTCAGGTTCTGGATTCTTTTGATTTCTTTATCATTCAGAGGAAGCCTGTAACCCAGCTCATTAAGACGGTCCAAATCTGGGGCCATGCTGCTAAACTTCAACATCTGACTCTGCAACAAGTAATGAAAGAGATAAGGAGGTTTGATAATTACACTACTATAGACTGAGCTAGCACTGAAATAAATTTTGAATGGCCTTGGTTGCCACCAAGCAGCAAGCAATTCCTATGCCAGGGAGAAAATTCATATTCAGTTTTCTGCCTCCTTAGTCTGAGTCCAGAAGACTGAAGTTCATGTTTAAACAGGAAAAGAGAAGTAAACACAAGTCTAGCTTACAGATATTGTTGAATTTAGAATACACATCTCACAAATGCAAAAGTAGGACAGTGTTTGAAGAAAGCATTTCTCCTCATTTCTTAACCTGAATGCTAGGCTAGTAAATCTACATGGAATTTATTCACCCTTTCAACAAACAAACAAACGTTTTACTGTGCGGAAATATCCAGATCATTAATTTAGGAAAATGTATGTTTATTAGCATGCCAAAAGTAGAATAACATTTCTTTCACTATTAACTAAATATAAAAGTATCTGAAGATTAAAATGAAAAAACACCAGCCAGTCTAGATGGCAAAAGCTATCAGTTTCCTCTCAGAGCCTCTAAAAGAAGAAAAAAATACACGCCAAAACGCAGAATTTAAGGGCTTAACATTGTATAGTGTGAATGTTTCATTATACTTCAGTATAACAAGTTATCAAAAAGGAATAGATGAGTTGGTTCCTGAACTAAACATGAATAAGTAAGGAACTTTTTATGTTCAAAATAAGTTGAGAAAAAAAATAAGATAAAGGAAATCTCCCCAGAATACTAACATTTCCACTCCCACCTTGATTTGATATTGATTTTAATCTAAGCAGTTTGCTTTTCCTTTTCTTCTTTACTCAGAGGAAGAATAACATGTACAGTCACTCCCTGGCTGCCATCAAACTTCAAATTCCTCAGTCTTGCTTTTCATGAGTGACTATTCCTTAATACATATAGAATGTACATGTGACATTTGTGCATACCATGTGTAAACTAACTAGGCTAATATAAAAATAGAACAATTTCTCTTTGTTACTCACTTTGAGTTCCTCCATCCTACTCTGTATTGCTGAGAGATCAGATGTGTGACCAGGATCCTGTCCTTTCAGTTTTGCTTCTGCTTCAGTCACCCAGGCCTCAAGGTCTTGCAGGTTCTTAGCAAACGCTTGATAGTCCAATACTCCAGCCTTCAATCAAAAATGACCCAGGATTTAGTAACTTAAGCTACATATCATCCAGATTGTTGTTATACTCCTGATTATTATAGTTATATAGCTATAATGAAACGTATATGTAGCTATATACATACAGCTATATAGGCTAAGAGCACTTGCAATTGTTGCTCAGCTTACAGACTGTAGATACAATGTTTTTTAAAGATTATTTCATCATAAGGACGGTGCTGTAATGTCTGCACCAGGTGACAAAATTAGATTTTTTATCATTGCAAAAAGATAGCATTTCAGTACAAAGACTTTCTTACTCTAAGACAGATAACCTTCTCAAACTTCCTTTTATAAAGCTACTCCCTCAATTTAATTTAGTTTGTGAATGAAGAGAACCACTAGTTTCTGTTACTGAAATTTCAAATGAAACAAATCTCTCTTCTGTTTTGTTTCCTTACATTAATGAACATATTATAGACAACAGTGAATTTCTTGGCAAATCCACTGTCACCCAAACAGAAGCCACTGTCTTATTGCCTTCTCACCCATGTAATTCCCTAACTGGAACACATTCTGCCACTCTATTTTTGTACTTTAGTTCCAAGTGACACAAGCAATTAGCAACATCTAATGTCAAGGCCTTAAGACAAATCACTGGTGTCAGTATGGTCACCAGCATTAATGGGAATCAGTGTTACACAGCTGTTCCAAATCTTTCCTCCTTTGTTTTGCCTCTAAAGAACAAGCTGCAAAGAGAGGCTGTCTCTGTAGAAGCAGTAGCTGTGGATCTGGACATTAGCAATATTATGGTCCTCACAAAGAATGTCTCCTTTAGCATTCCAGATACACATTCCCCTGATAGGTTTGCAATCCTCTTCCCTGAACATGGACCTTCTGTCAAGGTCACTGCATTGCACTTCAGCAGATTTTCTACTTTCTGCTTTGTCTTCCAGGGAAGACTGGAAAATGCAGATGAACAGGTAACATTGCGCTCTTTTTCCAAGTAGTTTTGGGTAATCTGTATGTTTCCAGATGATCAGATGCAGAAACTGAAAACACTCTCTGCATACCTGAAGTACAGTTTGCTGCTTGCAGAGAGCTTGTTCTAAGGCTGACAGATTCTGGTTTAGAGACAGCTGATCAGATTGTATAGCTGCTGCAGCTGAGGCCTCCACCCGGCTTTTTAACTCCTCTCCCAGCTCCTTAAGAACAATCAGTGAATCCTGTGCTGTCTTTATATCAGCAAGTAGATCCTGTGGCAACAGATTGAATAAAGATATGAATAGTTAACCTGGCACCCAGTTCATGCTATTCTCTTTACAGAGAGGAAACAAAATCAATAAGCACCACCTGTACGTAAAGAATTTATATTTACTACAGTATTTCAATGCAAAAGTGTCCACAGGTACTCTGCAAACAAAGAAAAAGATATTCAAAAAATAAAAATAAAAAAAATAAATGTATATCTGTATACAGAAAAAAGTGACCATTCAGCTGTTATTGAGTAAGCCAGAGTTACTGATGAGGCAACTTTTGTTGAAAAGAATACTTTGGATTTACTGATATGCTGGTCCTAAGCACTGGCAACTCAAACTATGGATCAACTGAGGTCTGATTAGGCCTTCCTTTTTATCCTTTATCAATTACAGAAAATGATAAATATTAACTTTTGTAAATTGAGTAATGTAACAGATAAAGAATGTGACATCACGACATCGAATAAATATCAGTCTGAACTATGTGAATTGCCAGTCCAGCAGATTATGGGATTAAATGTTCAAAAAACTCATTATTGCATTAGTTTTTCTCCTTGCAACTATTTTTCTCACCCTAAGACAAATACCATTTTAATTTTTTTATCAAAGGCATGTAAAATTAACTCAAACATATCAAAATGTATGTAACCACAGACAGGAGCTATATTACCCTATAGCTCTGAAGCATGGCTTTGAAAATAGAAGAATATCAAGAAAGAATGTCAAGAAGCCCAGAAAACACACTGTTTTCATTCAGAAAAAGTGATTAGCCTTGACTAGCAGAAATACAAATCCTATGCTGATGGCTACAGTAAAAAACTTAGTGGATTTGGTAGTGATTCTTGGCAGAGCAAAGAACCCTTTGATAAGTGGGGATTAAGACTGAATAAATGATAAAATTTATCCATCTTCTCCAGAGAGATGAATTCAGAAAAAGATTCTGAAACAACAAAGCAACAAGGAATAGAGACTTGGGTACTAAAGGTAAAGCTCTCTTGCTCCAACAAGATTCTTCAACAAAAATAAATAAATTTGTATGCAAGCTTCCAATACACCAACTACACTGTTTAGTAACTGTTTTGACTTTTAGCTCAAGGAGATGTGAAAAATTGTCAAGCTTAAGTAAACATACATTGCAGTCCTGAATCCAGGTGGTTATTTCATCATCAGCAATGTCTTTACTGGTGACAGTCTTCAACAGTTCATTGGTCTGGTCTTCTCGTAGACGGACTGTAGAAGAACACTGCTGGTAACAGTCCTTGTACCTCTGCCACAGCTGAAGGAGACCCTTACTGGAACGCAGTCGCTCTGCAATTTCCTGCATAAGGTTGTTCCACCTATTGAACAGATTGGACAAATGACCCAAGCCTAGTGGTCTGCACATACCTGTCCCACTTCTTTGCTGCTGTTTCCTGACTACTGTGGCTTTTCAGAAATTTAGTAATAATCAAGATTCAGACATAAGGGACAAAAAGTAATCAAAGAAATATACTGATACAACATCCTCACGTCACACTAGGTCTGGTGCTGCATATTAATGTTTGAGATCAAAGATTGAAGGCATTTTGAAATGCATCTCCTGCTATTTCCACTTAGCACTGTTTCATCTGTCACAAAAAACAGTTCATGGCCAATCATGACCTGCAAGCATCAGATTCCATCAAGGGCCTGAGAAGCCCAAACCAGGTGTAAATATGAAACAATATACTCCGCTGTAGTTTCCTTCCAAATCCTCATAGAATCTTTAAATTCATTAATGAATTATTCATTAATTGAATTATTCACTCTTAAACAGTTACTTTCTCAAATGCAATTTTTTTTTTAATTTTCTCATTATTTATTTACTAAGGGAAATCTCAGTATTTTCAGTTGTAGTTAGTAAAGTGAATTTTTTTCAATCGTTACTACCAGTACTGTTAAAACTTACCATATCTTTTCTCCCCAGTTACAATTTCTAGTACAGGATGAATCAAAGAAAGTTTGACATGACTATTGTTTNAAAAAAATGTTTAAATGAAATTTTTTTAAAAAAAAAAAAAAAAAAAAAAAAAAAAAAAAAAAGACAACAACACCCAAACCCAAACTTGACAGTTTTCCCACCAAAGCAACTTTTAATCTTCTAATTCATTTTCTGCAGCTTCTCTGAGTAAATCTTCAGACTGGTTCTGGTCTGGATTAACAGTTGGGAAAGCTGTTTGCACACCACTGGCAAATACTTAAATTTTATAAAGAAGAGACTGTCACACTATTTCTATGACTAGAAATTGCAAGCTGAATCCTAGAGAAATTGACATGCGTAGCAAATCAAACTTCCATTGACTTTCAAAACTTTAAGTGCCATATTATTTTCCAGCATGGGATTTATCTTTGTTGTTGACTTTACTACAGCCATGCACAGAGAAAAGCTACAGACAGCAATGCCAAAATCCTTTGCTTGAGAAAATAATGTTGCATTTGTTATCAGTAATAAAATGGGACAGTTCTTTAGCAAAGGGAACAATGACAATGAGGAATAAAAATAAGATACATAAAATAGCAAAGAACAGTAAAAATAAAAATGATTCAAAACTGAGCAAATCAATATAAAAACACAGTTCAACAAAAGTATGTTTTTTACCTCATATTCACTTCTTTCAAAGTGTTGGTAAGTGTTTCAGTTACTGGTGGGTGACATTCTTTCAATAACTGATTGGTTACGGAACCAAATTTCTGCAAGCTATTTTCTTGTTTTTCCAATTCATCTTGTAGACTCTAAAATGGAAAAATAAAGTCAGAGGAACTATTTCAAATGATGTATGATGTAGAAATGCTTCAAAGTGTTACGTATCAATTGCATTGTACAGGTTATGAATGCAAAACTAGATTTCCTGTGTTTCATCTAACTAGAAAGATGTTTAATGTAAACATTGTTTCTAGCTCTAACTCAATAGCCCGGTGTAGAAAAATTACATTCCTTACACAGTGTATTCTAAAAAAATAAAAATCATATAAAAGAAATCGCTCTAAGAAAATGCTTTTGCACGACTGCATAAGTGCAAGGATCTCCTTCAGAAATAAACTCATGGAAGATATTAAATTAACTCACATTTACTTTCTAGAACTGGATGAAAAATTAACAGCATTAAAAAAAAAGTTTATTCTGAAATTAAGGTTATTGGGCTTTGACTTAATTGGTAAATCTAAGTCTTAAAAATTAAAAAGTTTCTTTTTGTACTTTTTTTTTTTTTTTTTTTTTTTTNNNTTTTTTTTTTTTTTTTTTTTTTTGCTGATTCCTTTCTGATAGGCCAAAAAAAAAAAGAAAAAAAAAAGAAAACATGGAGGATTGACTGTAAAGTGTGATAAGAGATGCACTATGCACTTTAAATCTTGGTTTAGAAAGTTTGATTTCCTGTTCACACAAAATATTTAAATTATAATGCAAATGTAAATTTGCTGGTAAATCGTATCAACGCAAATTCATGTTACTTTAAAAATTTGGAAACTTTGCATTATTACTTTTGATTTTTGAAAGCTGACATCACCTTTCTTTGAAGCAAAATCTTGGTCAGTGTAAACTAGATCCACTGACATAATTTTATAAAAGAAGTTTTAGCTTTTGGAACATTTATAGTTCAAAATGTAAGCAACAACATCAATGACATACTAAGAAAACAACTATTATCACTTTATTAATTTAGAAAAATGAGAAATGCAATGGCCATTTGATAAAGTGTCCCTTAAATGTCGTGTTTTCAATGTGCCAGAATGCATGCATTTCCATAACACATCAATAAAAATATGTATTTAACTGCACCCATAAAATGAGGACAGTATTCTTAAATCCATCCTTAGTATGCGGAGAGTTATGGTATTCTTTTTTACCTGTAGGTTATCTACTTGGACTTTCACAGCTTCCAAAGAACCAGTAAGAAGATAAAAGCGGGATAAAGAATATCTGGTTTCCATCAGGTAACTATTCAGTTCTTCATAAGCTACTTTGTAAATGCTCCACTGATCAAGAACAGACTGCAACAATATCTTTAGTTGGCTAACCTAGGAGGAGGGAAGGAGGAAAAATAAGGTAAATTAACAACATAAAAGTTATTTGCTTTTGTTAAAATCATTTCCTTCCTTTTGATCACAGATGCTACTTGTTCTGCATGCCTAAACTTAAATCTTGCTGAAGAGAGAACGTTTTGCACTTCTTCCAACTGGGCTTCCACTGCATTATTATGCAGTAAGTTCTGCTTTATTGAGTCAAGTTACAGAAGAGCAGGACGGCGGGCACTCAAAAGATATGAAATCCATTTTACCTTGCTTCAAAGTAGGTTAAAGATAAATTTCCTCATTCCCTAAGGCAGGCAATTCAGCCTATGAAAGTCAGTGGACAGTCTGGCTTAAAATGAATTCTTCCTGAGAAGGCAGGTTGACGTTATCAACCTTTGGATGACGTCAACTAGTACTGATCTCCTCCTTACTCTGCCTTACTTGTGCTTGAAATGGTAGTTACTTAAGTTTGGTCCTTTTCTACTAAATATCAGGAGGCAGCTAAAAGCTTCAATTTTAAGAATGTAAAATATGCTTGAAATAGTAAATATCACATCCATCTTATGTGCAGTATATGCACAAGCTTGGAGATGAATGAAAACAGAGACATAGTTTATAATCTCTTCCTCTACAACACAAAAGAAATACATGAGCTGCAAACTTTTACTTATCTCCCTTCCTAAATGCTCTGAAGATTTCTGAAGACTTTTACCATGTGATCCAAGTTGGCCCAGGAATGATTGAGTTCTTGCAGTGTACTCAAAACAGCAGAAGTGGCTTCTTCCTTCTTGTTTTGTATCAAAGACAGACCACTTAGTTCTATGTTTTCTAACTCTTTTTCCTTTGTTCTTATCAATTCTTCTAATTCCTTAAAAGAAAAAGGTGACACCTGAGATTAATGTATGCATTTATTTATTTATCTGCACTTAGGTAAACAATGACTTGGAACAGAAAATATAGTCATATGGTCCTCAATTTGTACAACATTAAAAATAGGAAAGGCACATCTACATACTTTGTTTTTGTTCTCAGGAGAATCATAACTCATCAGCAATATTACTGAATATTTTAAGGTCCCTTTAAATCACAGTTATGTGTCTTTAAATTAAACAAAAGCACGTACGCTGCATTAAACTTCTGCTTCAAAGTAGGTTCTGCACTCATGACCGAGTCCAAACTTAATTAAAAATAGGTTAGCAGTCTGAATACATGGGAAAATTGTGTCTTAGTTTGTCCCAGAACACAGATGACTTTTTAATTAATCCAAAGCTGGCTCAAGGTTCTAGAAAAACTCAACTTTGCCGTCCGAAGAAAAGGACAAGATGACTTCCGACTGAAATTTCATTTTACTGTGTCTTCACGCACAAAGTAGAATCTTTATTCTTTAGCCATGTCCCAGCAAAGCCCCTTGCCTGAGGAAGGTGAGGCTTCCCCTTTTCTAGACAAGTTCATTGTATTCCAGCCAATGACAACAAGACTGCATTTATTTTCCTAATTGCCAACATTTGTTATTAACAAAATTTGTTCCTGCACATGCTTTTGTCTAAATACATTTTGTCATGTATGTAAGAACATTTTTGCTGTTTGTATATTTGTGTGCTTTTCTTCTGTATTATTTATTTATAACTTATAGCAATGACCTTGCTCCAGATTATATCCTTGAATAACCCTTTCTAAAAATTATTACTAGTTTTTTTTTTTTAGTAAACTAAAATTCTCAGTTGCCAATAGCAAGTTTGTCTTTTCAACAAGCAGAAATAAGAGTAATTTAGATTTGAACAAGATTACTACAAAATTCAGAAGGCAAAATGGGCAAAAGCTGCAAACACCAATAACAGCAAATATTTCTGCTTCGCTGTGAGGAGATATCTACTGAATAATTTTGAAGTCATGAAAAAATTAAAGATGCACTACTGTTTCTGACCTGTGACGAAAAATACAGGTGCCACTCATTATCATGACATTAGGCAGCAACTAACATTTGTTAATCAATAAGCTGGGGCTTTTGTCCTAGTTGAACCAGATACTTGGGAGTGCCTGGTACTGTTATTTCTAAAACAATTTGTTTCTCAGACGATCAAAGTCTTGCCATGTGTAACTGACTGCATAAGCATGTTTGCTAACTTCACTGACCAAAAGAAACCAAAGAGGTGATATATTAGATTCAGCTTTGAACTACAGCCAAGCATAACTTGCCAATTCTGGCAGGCTACTGTAAACTCCACGTGGTTCAGTTGAATGGTCTTACTGTGCTGAAATCATAAAGACACTTTAACTGATAGCGGGCAATGTATCCAGTGTGAAAATCCGAGTTAAGAACTTCAGAAAAAATAGACGTATGACTTCTAAAATATATGACCTGAAAAATTGTTTGGCTTTACAAAATCAAATATGTGCTTAATACACTGGTGAATTTACAATCATCCCTAGTCAGGCAGCTCCTGAAACAAGCTTCTGATTATTTAAATACATGCTATTCCTAGTCCTACTGCATTTCCCCATTCACTGTTGTGCACTCTTGCATAAATTTTACTTGAAAAATTGAGATGGTTATGAACTGATGTATATTATGTATAGCTGAGCTTTGCCTCATATAATCGTTGCCAATTCTACTCAAGATTACTCTTCATTCATTCATTCATTTCATAAGTGAAATGAGTCCAAGATTGTTCTCTTTTCTTGATAGTTGAATGCTTGAGTATGTATGATTCTTAACATATTTTAAAAAGAAAAATACATTCTTCCTGCATCTTTCTTTGAGTGGTCCAGAAAAAATGAGAGTACAAGGGGGAAAGGAATAGAAGAAATGGAGCAGCAGAGGAAAGGTAGAGATGAGGCAGAAAAAAATAATTCTGAATAGTCAAGCATGGTGTTCAATACATCAAGTTCCAAATGACTGGCCAAAGAGGAAAGTGAACATTTTCCTTTAACAGCATTTTTAGTTCATTAAACCTGACATATTTGGAAATGTCCACACTTCAATACTGAGTGTAAAAAAAGTGATGACCGGTTGCTTTTAAATATCTTTGAGACAGACAAAATGCTCTTTCTTCCTTTCCTAAATGCTTATACCTTAGGAACGAAATCTCCCATTGAAGTTAAGAGAAATTTGGACTTCACTAATATGCAAATACCAAGTCTTGTTTCTAACTGCTGGAATAAAAATATTGTTATTTAGGATGGAACTTTACCTGACAGTCTTTCAAAGCATTCTGTACTGAAGCCTGGTCTCCAATTCTTTGTTGTTTTTTCAGCTTCTTCTCTTGAGCTTCAAACCAAGATTTTAGGCACTGCACGTTATTTTCATATTCTGTCCAGGATTCCTGCAGACTTTCCAACATCTGGATCTGCAAAGAAATATGAGTGTGTACTTGCTCACACAATTACCTCGAAATTCTGGATCAGTTAAATGAATCAGTAAAAATCAATGTTTTCAGAATTTAAAAACACTGTAGGTATTCAAATCAAAATATATTTGCTATTTGTAAAAGAGTTCATAATTAATCTAGGTGTTATTCAATGGACAATTAGCAAGCAGATTATTCTTTGAAATAAAGTATAAAACAGCTAAATAACAAAAGCAGAATTTGAACTTAGCAGTATTAACATAAAAAGCATTCACACTATCTAAGACAAACTTCACTCTAGGGGATGAGTCATCTTATTTAGTTAACCATAGTGACAAGACAATTGAGAGTGAAGTAAGGAAAGCAAGTAGTAGACTAAAGATACTTAGAATAACTTGCTATAGTAGAGTTTGGTTTGTCCAAGTAAACACATCGCCATGTGAGGCAGCACAGAAGGGCAAAGGAGAAGACAGATGATAAGATAACTTCCTCAAGTCACAAAAAGATAAATCCTATCCACAAGGAAGTGGGATGGCACAGTTTGGAGTTTTGGGCAGAACTGAGAGCTTCTTACTGACCTAAAAGGGAAAAAGAAGCATGCATGGAAGTAGATGCCTGGCTATGCAGGGCTGGTCTTAGGAAAGCAAAATTTTAGCTGGAGCAAGCTGGAGAAGAACAGAACCCTTCCTGTTCATCTTTATGAATGCATCAGCACCAAATAGAAAACCACAGAATAGTCTGAGCTACCCAGTGCCTTTTTCACTCCGATTCTACTGCCAAGATCTCATGTATCCCAGATCCTTTGGCAGCGTCATGGTTTCAAGTGTGATAGGGCAAGGGGGCCCCTTTCTCCACTTTTGGGGAGAAGGGAAGAAAAATGATCCAATTAAGATAAGAAGAGAGAACAAAATTACTGAAAAAAGGTAGAAGAACATAAAACGATAATAACAAAGAGAGTTACAATTAATAACTCAAATGAGAGAGAGCAGGTGGCTATGCCTGTGCTGCTCACTGCAGTGATGGAACCTGGAAACCCCTCATCCTTGCCACCCAGAATCAGAGATCATGTGGAGGCTCCTGGGAAATGTAGTACATCTCGGAGAGTGAGAACTCATGGGAGACTGACAAAAAAACAGGAAGTGTAGCTCCACAGCGCACTGTGCCTCTGCATCCAACAGCCTGTTACATGATGTCATGACATGGAATATTGATATAACCAGGACAGACTGAGGTATGAGTTATGGTAAAGGAGAGATGAATTAAGAGCTACTTAAATAAACTGTACATACAAAAGACCACAGAAAAAGACATAATGTGTACAAGAATGCCAATGTTATTACAAGGCTGCTATCACTTTCAAAGGGTCATGGCAACTGGAGGAAGTTTCTGGTGAATGGAAAAGGGCTATACTAAAATTTCATAATAGATCATTTCTACCTGCATGAAGAATAAGTAGCAACAAATGTAGTCTTACCAAGAGCAAATTGAGCCTGAAATAACTGATTGCCTTCTATGATGACAAGAACAGCAAATGGAGAGTGGCAGATACTGTTCAGCCTGGCTTTAGCAATGTTTTAAAAGGTCAGTGGTAAACATTTTCAAGATCTATCTGGTAGCTGCTTACCAGACTGTCACATTAACATGGCGACTCTTAAGTTCGATATTGTTTAACGTCTTACTTGATAAACTGAACAACATGATGAACTACACTCTTACCAGGTTCATAGATGATAATGAAGATACATGTGAAGTCCTTCATTTCAGACAAGGCTGAAGNCTTGATAAACTGAACAACATGATGAACTATACTCTTACCAGGTTCATAGATGATAATGAAGATACATGTGAAGTCCTTCATTTCAGACAAAGTAACATGCAGGCTGGCAGAAAGCTACTTGGCTAAAAAAGGGCTATGATGAACAATAATTTGAACACAAGCAATAAAGCAGCCTTTTAAACCATTACTGATGTAAGCTAACTATATCCTTGGCTAGACTATAGAGAGCATACCCAGTGAGTCAAGAAGATAGATTACTTCCTTCTCCTTGACTCTGGTGACCCATTTTGGGGCCTCTCAATTTATAAAATGGTGAAGAGGCACTGAAGTAGCTAAGGAGCTGGAGTACATTACTCATAAGAAGAGCCTCACTTCACTTAGCCCGGGGAAAAGAAGGTTAAGGGGCTCACTGAACTCTTCTACTTCCTATGATTATAAAGATGGAGGTAAATTCTTCTTCCAGGTGCACAATGAAAAGAGAAGAAAAGACTCAAGTTGAAACAACAGAAATTCTGATTGGGCATAAAGCAAAAACCTGTTTCCCACAGAGAGAGGGGACAGCATTTAAGCACAGGAACAATCTGCCAAGATAGTTTGCGGATAATAGGTCCTTGTATGTTTCCAGAAGTCGCGAAAGCAAGTCCCTGTGCAATCTCATTCAACTGTAAAGTTAGGTCTGTTTGAGTAGGAGGTTGGACTAGATGACTTGCAGAGGCTTCCAGACATTATTATTTTATATTTGTATGTATTTCTAAAGTTCAGAACAGAACAGCTGTAGCTTTTCTTTACCTTTTCTGTTACCAAGCCTTGTAGGATCTGCCAACGTCTATTCATTGCTCCAAGCTGTTCTGCAAAATCAGTTTTGTCACTACGTTTACTTTCAACATCTTGGCTGCTGATTTGTAGCACAGATTGGTTCACAAAGTCTACTGTCAACTGTTTGCAATTTATATCTATCTTGAAACCCTAGAAAAGAAGGAAATAATTTTTTAAAAAGTAACCTTTTCTTCGTATCCTTCAGAACAGAGGAGTACATTGTTCACATTATAATACCTACTATGATTTTGCTTTTTTCTAGCATTTGAACAGTAATTAAAAAATTTGATATTTATTTTCTAAATATTTAGAAGCAAAATAGCTGTACATTGTCTTGGGTATAAAGAAATTGCCTGTTTTCTCCCAAAGAAAATGAACATGTGTGCAAAAAGCAACAGGAAACTTACTGATACTTGTCTAAAGAATCAGATTTAAGAAAAAAAAGTGTGTTTATTAGTTTTATTCTCTTCACTTAGTCTTCATTCTTTTTATTCCACCAAGAGGTATTGGAGAAAGTATTCTTATAAATTTAGAACAGGAACAACCAAGAAGTAAAGCAATCTTCTAAGACATTTCTAAGGACAGAATGTGAATTATCCACGTTTCATGTAACTTTTACAAACATCTGGAATGTATCATAAGGAATATCCTTCAAAAGAAAAAAAACTGTTCTGACAGTGAGTATAGAGTCCCTGGGTTTAGATCTATTACAAGAATATTACTGATCTGGTTAAAGCTTATATTTTATATACTCACTTTAATAGTTAGCTCAAGATATTCCATCTTTCATTTTCACTGCAGATATTGATTAATTGATTAATTTAATTAATAAATTAATACAGATTAATCGATCTGTAAAGCACTGCATGCCTTTCATTCAAGAACAGACTATGCAGAAAACTAGTGAAAACTTATCTGCAAAGTGCTTTTTGGTTTTGGATGAAAACTACATCTAATAAGATGCATATTGCTTTTGATTACCTGAAAATTAAGGTAAGTATATTAAAAATTAAATTCTTGCCTTAACTTTCAGCAGGGTAAAATTAACGTTGGTTTCTTTTCCACTACATCAAATATTGCTCCATTCTAATCAGTGAACAGTTCTATCCATTCCACAATGTTCTTTTTTGTTTGTTTTTTTACTTAAGTCAGTTATACTTCACATCAGTATATGTATTTGATAGAGATAATTTGAAAAGAAAATCTATAATATTTCCGTACTATACCTTGTATTTCTGGACATAGTCCTGAATGACCTTCTGTCCTGCTACATTTTTTATACTCTCTTCATCTTTATGAATGACATTTTCCATCAGGGAAATCCAGCTCATAACTTCAGTGATAGCATGGCGAGAAGGAATTTTGTCCATCTGTAGCTGTAGAGACAAAAGAATGAAAATATATACTATGAAGAAAATTGACAAGAATTCCTTGCCTTGCATTACCATACTACACATTCTTTTTCTTGCTTTTTCATCATTATTCTACACCCTAAACATATTACTGAAATTCATAAAATAATGAAGTAAAAATACAAATAATGTGAAAGCTCTCAATACAAGATATAATATATAGCTTCACACGTCTTTATAAGAAAACATTATATTAAAATACTTCTTATTTCCATTCTTCATGATACAAAGAAAGTGGACAAACCTAAAGATTCCATATTGACTTTGTCTTCCACAGACTTGGACCTAGATTTCACACCTTGAACAAAACCATCTTCTGAAAAAAAGCAAGCTGACAAGAGGCAGCACTATTTTCCAAACAGTACACCAATGTTTTTAAAAAAGCTTACCTGCTTGTATCTTAAAATTTAATGAATGCAGCTGGAAAAATTTGAAATCAGCATCAACTAGTGCTAGGCAGTATGGGTAGACAGACATTAATATAGCCTTTTCCACTCTATAGTGGAGAAAATTTTGTTCCTAACTTTCTTCAAAAGGATAAAGACAATCAGGAAGTAAACAACTTTCAGAGAAGGAGCCAAGTGTATGATTTGAATTTTCTGGAATATAAAAGACCTTCATTGTTCTTTCTTACCTGGTGCAATTTCTCTTGTACTGTTGGAATTTGTGTGAGCAGCTCTGTCCACTGACTGTCAATCTGGGACAATCCTGTACGCAATGCTGCTGTATCTACCTTCTTCAGCCTGAGGAGCTGGTTCCCAGTACTCAGGACAGAAGATTTCTGTGACGATTTAGCATCCACTTCTTTTGAAAATTCCTATAAGCAGAATTATTTTTGTGGAAATAAGCAACTACCCATACTTAAATCTCAGAAAGCTAAGAATATCCTCATTTCTCTTTAAAAATATAGCGTTTCTATTAGTGTTTACCAGCAATACTTCATATAAAGTGAAAACAAAAATTATTTTCAATCATAAAAATAGTTCTGAATGTGCAAAAACATCAGCTTTTGGAGGGGAAAATTCACTTGAAGTAGTAAATTCTTTTCTTTTTCTTCATATTTTTCTGTGTTAAAATATGTATATATATATATATATATATATATATATATGATTTCTAAGCTGTTTATTTGTAATCTGAGGGTAAAATGGCATCCTAGAATGACTTACCAAAAAGGAATTCAGGTGGTCTCGAACAGTTTCCAGTTCCTGAGGAACTGTCAGAGACTGCTGGTTCCAGAACTCAAGTCGCTCTTTGGCAGATTGCAACCAGTGTGACAGTTCAGTTGATTCACTCTGATACCTGTAAAAATGTTTACAGAAAACCAAAACAGTCATTGCCACTTCTTGCTTCCAAAAGAGTAGTCTCCTCCATGTGTTAGTGGAAAATACCCTATGTCAGAATTTTTAAAAAGCAGATGTTTTCTTTCCATTATCATACATCAGAAAATCAGGATTTAATTTCTAAGAAAAGTAAGGTATCAAGCTGTTCATATTTTAACCATTATATCCATGATTCCTACCAGTGACTTCTTTTTACCTTCTAGGAAATATTAAGTAATGAAAAACTATTAACTAGTTCATCAACCTATTCAGAGAAGCTGTAACGGTGCCCCAGCCCATATCACACAATCACTTCTGCTTTTCATGAGAAGGTCCAGTCTTTCAAAAGCTTTAGCATGTGTCATCTCTGATCAGAAATATAATTTTTTTTTTTCCTCCAGGAACAATCTCCCTATCATTTTATATGCTAAGTAAATGTTGGAATGAGAATGCCTTTACATAAACTTTATACATGTAATCATTTTATGTATCTTTCTTGGAAGGCTAGTGAGCCAACAAGCCAGAGACATTATGAATAGCGAAATCTCGTATATCATTTAGAGAATGTGTTTCAAAACCAGCACATGAACATTGCTAAAGGCAGCTAAATGTTCCCATCCTTATGTATAATGACACAAAACCACAAGAACCCAGCAATAGCAATATCAGATTGTGCTGAGGCTACTCATGCAATTTATCAAAGAACACATCCTTTCTCATCACTAGAAAGGGGGCTTCTAATTTAGTTATCTAAATAAGATATCTTGTGACTTCTGCCCACCGACTGTTATCAGGTATGCATTTTACTGTACATAAGAGTGTATGATAGCACTTGTTTGGAATAGAAGTAGGATATTTTCGTGTAGTTAAACCACCACACACATTTCTAAGAGCTTTCCTTTAAATGTGGAAAATAAAAGTTCTGGGTTCAGAACAACTTTGAGTTCAACAGTGCGATTAAGAAGTTTATACTGTTCACTATATCAGCATTTAAGGGTGACAGAGCACTGGAACAGGCTGCCCAGAGAGGTTGTGGAATCTCCTACTATGAAACTATTCAAAACATGCCTGCATACTTTCCTGTGCAACCTAATCTAGGGAACCTGTTTTAGCAGGGGAGTTGGATTCAATAATCTCTGGAGGTCCCTTCCAACCCCTGTGATTCTGTGGTTACCTTGTCCAGTGCTTAAGTATTGTCTCCAGCCTGTGAAGTTCCTTGTTAACCTTGCTGGTGTTACTTAGCCAGTGCTCTCCCAATTGGTTCAGCTGACTTTCAAGATCTGAGCAGCTAACAGAAAAAAGAAGTCTTTTCCCATCATCCAGCACCTGGTATAATTTAGGCTGATATTCAGTCAGGTTAGATCTCAGATGCTGTAATGACAGAGGAGAGAAAGTTAGCTCTGCAAGTTTATACTGCTATGCTTTCTCAGTATTCCATTTTAATTTATTGCATTTTGTAGCAAGTCCTCTGCACTTCACATTTTTTCCCTCTCTAGAACTCACTGAAGCCCATCAAGCAGTTAATCTGCTTTTAAATCTAAATGTGATCACAGAGAGAGGAAAAAATATATTAAAAATTATTTCATAATAGAATCCAAGAATCTTGATTCAAATAAACTTACTTATGTAACTGACAAGGCAAAGAAAAGAGGAAAACACAAACAATGCCTAGTACTAAACAAAACCAATACCAAAATATAATAACTGCCTCCACACAATATATTGCTTAAGTCCTCCTCATAGCATTAAAAAAGCAGAAAGCTGTCTGGTAAAAAACATTATGCATAGGAAATTCAGATTAGAAAAGAATGAAGAGTAAATTTGCAAGAAAAATGTGTCAGACATCTTTCCGAAAACAGAACAAGAATATCCAAAGTACTTAGTACATTACAAGACAGAAAATAAGCACTGGATCAGAACTCTCATTCTGAGAACAGACTGAAAAAAAAAGAAAAAAAAGGATGTGGTATAAAAGTCTGTATTTTAACTACTAGCTGTTATTGCAGGTGAGAAAGAGGAAGATAACTCAAGGAACTGCAAAGCTGACTAGCTTCATCTGATCATGAATTCTATTTCCAAGAACAAAAAGGAGAAAAAAGGCTATCAGGAATACTCAGCATGGACTGGCTAAGTTGACTATTTTCTCTGACAAAATTACTCTGTGGATTAAATCAACTTCAGTGTGGCCTTTGATACTGTCTCCTACAGCACCCTCCTCTGGAAGCTGAAAGTGAAGGCTGGAGAAATGTTGCATGGCTTACACTGCTGGTTTCAAAAAAGTAGTGATCAAAGGCTTAACATTTGGCTGGCAGTCAATAATGAAAGTACTCCAAGGATTGTTGATATTGAAGTCCAAATATTTTCAACATCTTAGGTAAAGGCGCAGATGATAATAGAGAGCATTCTCTTGAAAAATTTGTGAATGGCACTAATATATGGGGAATGATTGACACATTCACAAAAAAAGGCAGACTCAGAGTCCAGAGGTACTTTGATAAAACTGAAATCTCAATAAAGCAGGAAACAGAGAAGGTTCAAAATGAAATGGAAATTCTGCACTGTGGGTAGAATAACCTTCTTTCTACATACAGGCTAGGATGGAAACAACTGGTGTATTTAACCCTGCAGCTACCATAACCATGGCATTGCTAATGAGGCAAACCACAGTAGTGGCCTAGATTAGTAGGTGTGGTTAAAGTACTTAAGTCATTTCATTGTCCCTGTCTATACAGTGCTGATAAGACCACATCTAGCACATTCAATTTTGCCCTGTCCTCACCTTCCACCAAGTTCAAGAAGAAACTGGTTCAGGCCTTTTGGAGAGCTATTAGAAAGTTTAGAGATTTGTAACACATCGCCTATAACAAAAGACTTGGGGAGGTACACTTGTTCTAAGTTGGCAAATAGAAGACTAAAGGTTAGTCTAATTTTAAAGGCCAATAAATATTTGGAGTACAATTAAAAATACAATGGAGACAAATGCTTCTTAGTAGCGATATACACAACATAAAAGTGATAACGGTCACGAGCTATAGGTTGGAAGATTTAGGCTGGACATTATAAAACACCTTTCCAGTAGGAGGAGGTGCAGCACTGCAACTGCCCCTCAGCTTGGCTGTAGAATCCTTGAAGATTTCTGAAGTCTTGGCTGATCCAACCTATTCCAACCATCCTTCCAACTGGACTCCAGCTGGAATCATGACAGAGGTCCCCTTCCATCAAACTTTTCCATAGAGAATAACTATAAAGTACCTGAAAAAGTTTAATCCGTTCTGTGAGCTTGTCCTCCGTCTCTTCCACCAAACCAACAGTGGGTATGTTACCCTCTACAGACTGCAGTTGTCTGGTAAGTTCCTGGTAATCTTCATTCAGATGCAGCCAGGTCTGTAGGTACACATTATTCATGCACATGATAAATGCGTATCTGAGCGTCTGTGCTTTTTATTCCTGAGTATATATTAAATATATTATTTGCTTTCTCAACCTCAAATACCATAGCTGCACTATTGTGAATGTAGAGTAAAAATGTCTTGCAAATCTACAGTAAATCTACATCTCTGCATCAAGCATAGCTTTTGGTCAGAACACACTTGTCATATAAAACTAAGCAGCTCTTTCAAATTTAGAGGAACCCAGTTTCTGTCACCTGAAGTTCTCAATGCAAAAACACATGCTGTCCATGAGTACTTTGTATGTACAACAAATAGGACTGACATCTACCAGTTCTGTTCAGGCACAGGAAATTACTGTAGGACATCCTGGTAGTAGATTACAATGGACATATAGAAAAGAACAAAGGAATTCTTACCTCTAGAATGTATTCCAGCTCCACACCTCGTTTATGTGCCAGCTTTAATACAGTTGAAGCTTGTGTCATTAGTTCTGATTGTGATCGAGTTTCCTTCAAAAGGGCAAAGCTACTCATCTTTCTAAAGAGGGTCTCTGTCAGGATCATGTGAGATTCCAGCCCCTGGAAATATTCCTGATAAAGAAGGGGAAAGGAGAATAGGAGAAGGAAAGTGCAATTTTTGTTCAATTCCTTACTACTACAGCAACAACTCCAGAAAACAGCATTAAAATCAAGTATTGGCAGATAGAGAATTGTGAACTTTTCTCTCCAATAACGATTCAAAAAAATCCAACACAATGCAAAAAGAACAACTGCCTTTTTATATAAAGAGGTTGTTCTTTACATGCAAATTCAGTTCTCTAATTTCAAAAACAAAAATAGCTTAAGTCAGATATACACCATTTACAAATTCTGCCAAATCAAAAAATGTGGACTTGCTGTGCATAATCTTACTATATTTTGTGGGTGCTATTAGCAAACAAATTTCTATTGGAAAAAAATTGAGTGAAAGATGAAATTGATATCTAGCATGGCAGCACCAAAATAAGTTTGTTTTTTTAAATGGAGGAGCAACTGTAATCCAACTGGATTTACTTGCAACAGAACATCTGAAAGTAATTTGGACAGTAAAGTTAACTAATTACAATTTAAAATAGAGTAATTTTAATGTACCTTGATTTATAGCTAGCTCACCATCCAGAAAAGGTCCTGAACATTCAGGAACGAAAGACCAGCAATTTACCATATACAAGCATACAATCATTATCAGTATTGAAATAAGCCACGGTTTCTTACCTTATGCTTGTCAAGTAGTGACTGAACCTCCTCCTTAGAAGCAACAATCATTTTCTGGTCACCATCCATCTTTTCTTGGCCTGTTTCTACCAGATCAGCCAGGTCCTGCAAAGCCCGCTCATACTGCCTCTTAAGAGCCAGATTCTGGTTCAGGTCACTCCGTCTGGATCCAATTATCATCATCACCTCATCATACATATCCTTGGAGCAAAAACCATCAATGATGATCCTTATTTCTTACCCCCTCAGACTACATACCAGTCACTTTACTGTCACTGTATTCTATTTCCCACAGTGCTAGCATAATAATAACTATTCATGGATCAAAAAGACTGTGCAGATACACCACCTAAAATGGTAAATTAATTAATCAGCATTTAAAGAGAGAAAAACTAAGCAGCACCTGATACTATTTCAGGCACATGTAGGAAACAAAGATAGCACGATCCCAAAAACTAAGTAGCAAAGGAGTCCTCTAAAACCAGACAAGTATGGCTGCTATACACTGAAGATGCTGTTTATGTTCTACTTCTTACATTGTAGTGTGTTGCACTGACCCCTTCATGGCTTCATGAGATGTTAGACAATTTGTTAAAGCTCAAGTAGAAATTCTAGGGGAACCAGTCAGAAAGCTATCAATATATATGAAATGTTTTTAAATACATATTATTAAATACAAATACTTTATAAGCAACAACAACAACAACAACAAACATACTGATGCTCCTCATATCACCACACAGCTCTAGCATGGAACTCACGAACCTTACCTGTAGCTTAGATAGCTCTTGTGCAGAAGGCTGGTCTATTTGTAGCTTATCTACACTTTTCTTTAATTCATTGATTCCAGCATCCAGTTCCTTTAGACTTTCTTCTGCCTGCATTATGACCTGTATTTGAAAATTAGACCATTTAGTTTGAAGGTCTAATAATTAAACTGTAGCTTCCAGACATGAATATTCTTCTCCACTTATTGCATTCATCAGTCTTTTTCATATGATGAATCGGATGAAATACTATAAAGTGCTTATTTTAAGTTGAGAGAGAAGCTGTTCGTTTCTTTTTTAAGTGAAATACAATGTGGGATTTTATTATTATAAATTTTAGTAACAAGCTGTTTACACTTTTTTATACAGCATTGTGCTGTGAAGTTCCTGTTGTTAATTATATAGTTTAGGCACAAAAGGACTATTTTAAAACCTTCATAGAGTACTCTTTGTATTAGTAGTTTTCCTGTCACAACTGAACAACAAGCAAAAACCATCACAGCAAGAATCCTGCACGAGAGCAAAAAGGCTTTGCACAGTTCCTTTACAGGACCAGAGAAGGACTAAAAATTACAGTCAAAGAAAAGGACCTGCACACTCCCTTTTGCACTTGGAAAGCTATAGCTTAAGCACATAGATTGGTGTTTACATGTATACACAGGTGATAATTCAATTTTCATCAATGGAAGCTGCAAGCAAAACAAGCTTTTTCAAACTAAGAGGATTCTGTTGAATTCCAGCATGTAAGTTAAAAATGTAAAACAGACTCTTGTTAAGGTCTCTTCTTGGAAGCTACTTATCTATATGCTTAAAATATTCATAAGAGTATGTCTCCTGACTTTCCATTAATGCAGAGCTATGATGGTGCAGTCGTTGCCCCTGCAACCAGCCTGGTTATTATGCCCAAGGTTAGTGCATACAATTGAGGTACAAAAGACCTTGTCCTTGGGACTAATAACAATCAAGGTCTCACCACAGGCACTCAGACACCTGTTAAAAGACATCTGATTCAACAGAACTAATTCCAAGCTGTATGATTACGAGTCAATCACCTTACCCCATAAATAGCAAGCAGCCTAAAAACCCCTTGGAGAATTCTTACAACCACCTGTCTGCACAGCAGAATCTCCCCTTGAGTAGGAAAACCTCTCAGGGTTCACAGAGATTCACCCAGAATGTGGTGATGCCTTGCTGACAGATTGTTTTTAAGCTATATTAGCCTCACTAATATTTCATCTTAGATTTCTTATGCACCCCCTATCATCTATGTAGCAAATAATCAACAATATAGCCGCTTTGAATCTTGTTAACTTGCTGTTGTCTTTCAAATTACCATCTTATACCTATTTATATGAATAAATATCTTTCTGTCTTACTAGAGGAGCATGTAGTGCTTTAGTCTTGTTCTGTGATAAGAGCATGGACAACATAGTCACTAAATTTGTGGCTCATTTACCTAAGTTTGCTGATTAAAGGCATTATTTCTACTTTCCTGATCACATCTCAAACAAACAAAATTAAATGCTTTTAAATTCCCAAGTTTTATCAGCCAAGGTAGATGATCAGAAAAAAAAAAAAAGATTAATTTGCTTTTGCTATTCTGCTGTTTCTTTATATGATAGTTATACTGATAATACAGGATATATATAGGAGTAAAGTTTTAAAAGTATTTCACATCATGGATAATAGGAAATAAAGACACGGTGTCACTTCAAGCTATATAAGACTTAAATTTTCTACAGAATTTGATTATCAGATATTTAAAACCCAGTATTTCTGTTTAGTTGAAGGATAAGTCTCTTCTTCCCAGACACCTACTGATATAAAACAACAGTAGCTCTTGGATGATGAGAAGCCTCTAGGAAAAGTAGCTCCTAGCGTACTTAATTCAACTCTCATTGGCAAAACAGAAACAAGGGAAAAGGACATATTTTTGTCATATTTTTAACTAATAATTCATCAGGCCTTTCCTGATAAAGAAAAGAGAATTACTGCCAGGATGCCACATAAATTAGCAGAGAAGAAACTGACTTTGATTTTTAACAATGTAAAGCAATCAAATAATTTAAAAATAACTTTAGGCCTTTTTTGATTTTCTTTCTTTCAAGTAATGTATTCATAACCCCTTTAACTGGGAATACAGAAAGATACTTTGTGCTTCTTTTCATTTATATATATACATACAAATAAAATCTTGGAAACACTAATATTCACATACTTGATGTGAACAAATGCCTTTTCCCATACAAAGCATCTCCAGCATCCAGTTATACTTAAAAAAGAAAGTTTTCATCCTATTTATTTTGTCAAATAGTAGACAGCTTGTAATACCTGAATTTGTTCTGTTTCTGGTTTCTCAGCTGCCTCTGCTAGTTTCTGTAGAACCAAGTATTTGCTATCAGCCAGTGAAGTAAACAGGAGCTTCAGATCATTCTAACAGAGACATTGGCAACAAAAAATTATAGTGAAACACTGTGCAATACATTTAAAAATATTTTAAGTTCCAAAAATTTTAAAGCATTACAATGCTACAATATCAGCACTAAGGCATAAAACCTATTCAAAATGGGAAGCATCATAATTATCCAATGCAAAAATTGCCACACCCTTCAAAGTACATATCTGGATGTAATTGAGCAAAAACCTAAAGGAACTACTACTCAAAATATAACCCTTGAACACATTTCTGCTTTTCCTTCCCAATAAGAGAAGTCAGTTTTATTTAACATAAATGTTTTTCTTCTGTAGTTTATTCAATTGCATACGCCTGCAAGCAAGCTATATATTTAAGAAAAGCTGTTGCAAACTTGAGCAAATAAAACAACATAGTAAACAAGGTTTCCACATATTACAAGACTAACTACATATTACAACTTTAATCAAGTTACTATTATTATCTTGCCATATATTCATTCCAATCAAACTCCTAATATTGGTGAAATAGAAAAAAATGTGATTATTTCCAAAGACTTTCAGCATTATAAGGGTGGGCATGGTTTAATTTTTTTTATTATTATTATTAATTTATTTTTTTCTGTAATTCATGTTTTTTCATTAGGATACAAGCTGGAGGCCAAGTAAGATCTAAAAATATTTCTGAACTCTGAAAAGATCTGTAAATGCATACATTTATGTCAAGCCAGAAAAGGCGAAGAAAAGAAAAGTTCTCACAGATTAATGGGACAATTTAATGGTGGTCAGAAAGGCAAGAATCAGTAGTGTTTTTATTTTATTTCAGATAATGAAGACTGTTTACTCTATGATACCATGACATCACAAAACTTCAGAGTGGAACTCTCAAGTTGCCTTCTTTTTTTCCAGAAAATCCTGTGAAACCTTGTCTCTCTTTTTGGTATCAAAAATTCTTGTTGCTTTGAGAGTCACACTCTTTATGCTCACATTTTACACATAACCTTATTAATTCCTTCAGATGGACATTGTACCTTGAAGGTCATTATTTGCTGGAGCCTTTCTTTCATCTGGTGGCTTCTTTGGTTTACTATTGACTCCAGTAAGTTCAGTCTTCTCAGGAGACAATCCAAAGTGTCTTCTATAACCTCCCTATTATCACCATTCTCGGGAAATATCTGAGTAAATAAACTCTTATTCTTATCCATTTCTTCTGTTATCTCTTTGATTTCTTTGGCGAGATACTGATTTTGTTGAAAACAAAGTGACAATTAGACATTCTAGAAAGGAATCCAGTATACTATCAAAATCACAATTTTACAGAGATGTAGTAACTTCTTAAAATTGTTAAAGACAAAGTTATGTAACTGACAACATAATTTCTGACAATAAAAACTTACTCTGAGAAAAACAAGTACTCTGAGAAAAACATTTGGGCANTTGTTAAAGACAAAGTTATGTAACTGACAACATAATTTCTGACAATAAAAACTTACTCTGAGAAAAACAAGTGATAAAACAAGATTATCATGCCCAAATGATCCCTCCCTCTGAATAAGGGTCTCTGAAAAAGAACACGTAGCTTCAGCCTTATCTCAGCTGCTGTATGAAAAAACTTTTCTCTCTTGTAACTCTCCTGTTGATGAGTTTGTACTCTTTCTATATCGCACAGCTTTCCTCCCCTTTGTTTACTCAAATTCAGTTTCAAATGATTGGTGTCTGGTAATACTAAGAAAAGAAAATAAACAGAGAATTAAAGTCTACGTTTAATTCTCTTCTGATCAGGCATAATTTGGGTCAGATACTGCTTTCTAAAAAAACTATCTATGTGCTCAATAAAGTTACTTCTAAAAGCAGCAATATATTGCAATTACAAAGAGATAACAGTGGCATGTTATTTAATCAGGCTTCCAAAATTTTTGTTATAAACCACAACGTAAAATGTTGCCTTACTGGCAATTTAAAGAAAGTCCAATTCAGGAATTCTTTACCTCCTGTTTGCAGAGGTATGTTTCTGTTTCTTCCTCTGGTAGCACAGCTGTAGCAACAAATACCTGTTCTTCCACACCATCTAGCCATAAGGAGGTAGATGCAACTCCATCATACAGCTTCTGTTCAAGATGTAGACTTTCCTTCTGAACTCGTCCAGTCTGGATCAAAAGAAAAAAAAAATCCAGAGAAAAAATACAAGATACTCTCCTTAACTTGAAAATGACTGGATATCCTGCTGGGACCTAGAGGAGTTTCCACTGTAAAGTGAGTTCTGCTGTAAAACCAATGCGAAGACAATTGAAACGTTACCTCAGATGACACATCTTCAAAGGCCTGATTTAGTTCAACCAATACTGGTGACACAGATGATTTCTCCTCATCCTGTCCATTCTCCTTATATAAAGGCAGTCCAGAAATCAGTCTGTTGGGTCTGCTATAAAGCTACCAAGAGAGAAATACTAGTCACTAACATATAGGGCACAAAATTCAGCTACGCAGATTCTACTTCTGACTGTGGATACCAAGTAATGGCCCCTACACGAGTATTCCATTATGAATACTTTGTATAAAGGACTAATCAACAAGAGATTCAATTGAAGTGCAAAATAAATTCCTGCATTCTTTTAAAAATAATTATTATCCAATGAACACAATATATTTATATCATTTCAATTTGATTTTAATATCATAAAGAATATTGGACCTGGGACTTCTGACAATAAAATACAGGATTGTATATTGGTACAGGTCTTGGACTAGCCTAGTTTATTGATCCCTGTTTCTTTCAGTAAAATTTCTGTGGCTGAAATCACTTGCTTCTTTGTCAAATACCAACAACTGTCAATGAACAGAAATTTAACTAATAAGTTCAAACTGAAAATATCATCTTTTTCCTAAGTTCTCACCAGAGTTCTGGTCTATCTTAGAAGGACAATTTGTTCCTTACGTATTCCTTTCAATTTAATTCACTTATAGCAATGCAATTACAATCACTGAACAAAAGCAATGTTAGTGCCAATATTTGTAAGTTTTTAAAAATGACACAATAAGAAAATATTCCATATTCTTTGCATTATCAGCATCAGCTTAACACATTTGCTATACACATACATTAACTTATGTTGTGATAACACCTTTCATAGAGAAAACTCAAAGAGAAATTAAAAAATAACAACCAGTTGCTCTTGTTCCAGTGTTTTCTGAAGAAGCTTCTGCTTGGTATTGAATTTGTGGTTCAGGCTTTCCCATTTTATCTTCAGCTGTTGTTCTGGTGATGATTTCTCACCTTCCAAGCACAGTTCTTCAGAGAGCTTCTCAGGTTTCTCACTGTAATGGGAAAACCACAAAAACTTTTAAAAAATCCAGAAGTTATAATACTGTGAATTGTTTATTTCCTCTTTCAGTTCGTAAATTCTGCATTAAAGTGCTACATTTTGGTTTCTCCTCATATTTGTTTGTTTCTCCTGGTATTAAGACAAAGCTGATTGTAACAGGAAGTTGTTCTCAGTTGATGAAGTAAAATGCATTTTCTAATATGCTGTTTAGAGTTGTGATTGCCCTGATTAAATCAGAACCCAAGAAACAGGCTGAGAATGTACTGCATTGAAATTACAACCTTTAAACAAGTTTTACTTCAATGCATGAAATTAAAAATTATTTTATCTAGCTCCTTCCTCTTCTCCCCTCCTGATATGCAAGAAATATAATTTCATATTTTAGTACAGGTCAAGCATAAGAGTTGGCCTTGCGTAAACAGTGAATTAGATTTAGCATTTTCAGTTTGATTACCTTTTTCTATAATATAACATCAAGTCACAGAGAGAAGCCTCAGACACAGAGAGATTCAAGTTTAGTACTTACTAATATGATAAGAAAACACATTGAATTATCAAAAATGCTGAGGAAAATAATAAGTGCATTCTCTATGTGTAAGTCTTGGTTCTCCTGTCTCATGAACCACCTTCATGGTCAAGACCTTGGTAGCAAGATCAAGGAAAAACTAAAACTGAAATGTTGACAGCTCCTTGATTCTCAAGCAGGTTTCCTCTTTCCAAATCCTGGCCCTTGCTGCGCTCTCAAGGTCTGCATTGGCAGTAAGCAGCTATTTTCTTCCACCCCTTCTAAAGCAGAGATGAGACTTTTAAAGACAGCTGCTTTCCAAGAATGGTTAGCTGTACAAGAATATCTAGAGCAGAGATAAAATTCAAAATACACTGGGCAACAAAAAGAAAAACACTCTCTAACTCAAGGCAAAATAAAATTAAACAGTGAGTATCTCATCTGGGAATATTTGGTTACAATGACAAAATAACAATTCTGTTGTTTTTTCAGATATCAGCTATTACTCACATACCAATGATGGACTGGAAAGCAAATAGTAACTAATCCGCTACTTGTCTAACGAATCCCAATAATTTTCAATTTTAACATGATTCTTGATAGCAAAAGGAATTTCTAAATGCTGAAAGCATTGTGCAAAAAATTATAAGCAAAAACCAGTTTGTGTTACTATATTATCATACCCCTCAATTATAAGCCAGGACTCCAGTATCCTAGGTGATATATAAAAACAACTGAAAAAAATGAAAGGATTATATACGGAAGAGGGACATAAACACAGGAACAACAAGGGTTATAGTAAAATAAATTTATTTCATGGAAAAACACATGAAAACATACCTTATACATAAGCCTTCTGGAATACCTTTCTGTGTCAGGATTTCTTCTCCACGGCATGCTACAGACCGAAGCAAATTCTTCTGCTCTTCTAGCTCTTGTTCCAGCTCCTAACATAGCAAACAAACCTCAAACAGATTGTTTCTGCCTTGGAAAGATATGTCTACGTTTCATAACTGTCAAATAAAGACAGCTGAACTATTTCTGATACAGAATTACTTGATCACCTAAAATAGTACAGGATCTCCACCCAGGGAGACAGAAAAATTGGATGCATAAACTGAAGTGAATTGTTGAACTGACTGACTAATGTCCTACAGTTCCTGGAATCTAAGCCTGTGAGGATGTCTGTGCATCATCAAAATAATATATAACATGATGTGTGTATTTTTTGCTATTATAAAGACAGTATTGATTAATACTTCGAATAAATACCATCACCTCCTTACAGTAGCTTAGAGGACTAGTTCAATTTCATTATATTGATACACAATGGAAGTTATTCATACAGGACGTCTAGTCTGTCTAGCTGTTACAGGTGTACAGTTAAAGGAACAGTGAACAAGGGACAGTGTGAAAAAGATTTCAGTGAAAAAAAAACAACTATAAAGAATGTCTCAAGTTTTTTGTTAAGCATAAGCCTAAAGATAGGACTAAAATGCAAAACACCAACTTTCTGTTGCTGTAGAGTGCTCTGCTGTTGCTGTGTTCGAGTAGTCCTTGCTTGTGCCAGCCATTCTTGGACACTGGGACTTTGTGAGGAAATCAAGTCCGGATTGCTCTCCTCCTTTTCTTGTAGTGATCCCTGCTTTAAGAAAAAGAAATAGTCAAAAAAAATAACCCCAGAACTCTTGTATTGGTAGCAGGTCCAGCTCACCATCTGAAAATTACATGTATGGCCATCTTCCAACTCTCATAAATTCTGAAGCGAGTTATAATTTCAGATTTCTGATCTTCACCACAATGCAAGAACGCTGCTTATCATTCTGATCAAAATTTATTTATCAATAAGTACATAACTGTATCTCTGGTTGGCAGAAAACCAGAGAAGCAGTTAACAGAGTATTACAGGACATGAACATATAGAGGACAAGTGTATGAGTAAGAAAGTAAGACAGAAGAAGCACGAGTCTTATATCAGAAGAACAAAAGGGAAAGACCCTTCACTTCACACTTCTATCAATGTTTTTTTCTAACATGAGTGGCTAGACAAGCCATCTGCAAAAGCACAGCAGAACAGAACACATGAAGATTACCAAAAAGCAATTTGTTAACTCCTTCAATTTTGAAATCCATGTTGGTTGTAAATTTAAATTATTTTACAAGCCATTGTGACTAACTGTAGGGATTTCAACACATCAGGTCTATTGATAGTGACAAACATGTAAGTCTGGCTACTTAAATCAACACATGTCCCTGGATATGTTTAATGCTATTCTCATGCATACAATTACTACTGAGTTCGCACTTTTTTTTTTTTCCCCTCAAAGTTTCAAGAGCTAAAGCCAGAGCTTAATTCTTCTCCCATTTTGTTTATGCACCTAATTTTTTGTAGGATTAATACATTACCTATGACTTAGTTTTCATCCTAAACAGAAAAAGAGCTCCTAGTGGTTCAGACACTACAGCATGCTCTTTGAAAATATAACATGTTTAATCTTCCAGAGAGCCTTTGTCTCAAATCAGGCAGAGACCAGCAGGGTTAGAGGTGTCAGAGGGAACTCGCCTACCTTACTTGGTACTCTTCACAGTAATGACCGTTCTGGACCTCTGCCACTGGTACTCCTGGCACTAAACACTTTTAACAACAGAATTGTGCCAAGAAAGTAGTAGTTAAGAATGAGATTTTGTTTTTGGGGGACAATGGACTTGAAAACTCCACGTGGACTTAACAAGACTGATTAGGGGATATAAACCATAAAGGGAGCAAAATAAATAAGCAGGTTTGTAACATGGAAAAGAGACATTAGCCCTTTCTCTGAGATAACTTTGTTTCACTAAGGATTGATTCAGTCAGTGGGTAAATTGTGATAGTTTGCTTTCTAGAAACAGGTAAACAGTAGCATGTATGGACTATCAGATTATGGAAAGAAAATTTCTAACTGAGTGAGATAAAGAGATCTACTTTTTTTTTTTAAATCTAATTTTTGTAAATGAAAAAAACAAGCAAACAACAGAAATCATTCTGTTTTACCCTGTATACTCCAGGGACAATTGCTGTTAGACTCATAAATTCCTTTAAAGAATTATCTCTAGGTTTTCATTGAATTTGGGCAGATTCTTTGACTGCTCTTAGATTTTGAATCTTCGCATCTCTGAAAAAGGTTTATAAGCTAGAGTATTATAGCTACACTAAGACAAACTGTAGTCCTGAAGTTCCTACATTAGTAAAGAGTACAAAAGTTTGCAGTTTTGTGGATGCAATGAGGTTCTGCAAATATGCTGTTATACACACTTTTTAGTCTAAAATCATTTATGAAGCCACATTTATAATTCTACAACCACAGAATACATACACCTGCATTTTCATTCGAATTCTGTTTGAAGGAATATTATTACTTTTCCTTTAAATAGTCAGGGAAATAAATGTTTGAAGTAGCCTTTCCTAGCAGTATCTACTGCAACATAGAAATAATTGGCAATACTGTAAAGAAAATGGTGATAAAATGGATACTTCAGAGGAGATCTGCATTGTGTTAACATGTATCAGACATACTATTTTTTTTGTGGAAATTATGTTGCCTTTGCTCCCACCCTCAGTTTTTTTGTTTTGTTTTGTTTTGTTTAATGCAGATTGATTTTTTTTGTTATAAGAAGTTAATTTTTACTGTGCCTAAGTCACAGATGTTAGAACATAACAGTACAAGGCAATATTTTGTATGTCTTTCAAAGTACTTGATAAATGCTCCATTTGCAATCAGTGCAGTCTGGAACACTCCTGCTTCTGCACATTCCTGATTATTTTCTCTGCTTTATTTCACAATAGCAATTTTAAGACTTTTTTCAGATCATCAATGAGAGCTGCAGATATCAGGAAAGCTAAAATTGTTTGAGGAAATTACGGAATCTTACACTGGTGACAAAAAAGCCTTTTGCCTCAGGAATAACAGATTTGCAGAAATTCTGCTTGAAGGAAAATATAGATTGGTCTTTACTATATTCTGGCCTTGTAATGTAACTTTAGCCTATTTCCTGGGTGCAAGCTTGTTTATGCTTCTGGGAAATTACAAGGCTAAGCATATCTAAAGAAAAGTGTATGTTTCTTATATGCATGACCAACAATGCTGTTATCATTTAATGTTTTTCACAGTTAATAACAGCTAGGAATTGGAGTTAGTACTTCTTTGTTCATCTCATGCTCAGAGTCTCGGTCCATAAGAAATATTTTATGCCTGAGTGTTTGGAAAAAAACCAAAACAACACTATAACAAGAAAGGCTTGAAATCAGGAAGACAGAAGCTATACGGCATATTCTAGCTGATTAAGAAATAATCGTAATTTTTAATTCAATATCCTCTTCTGATCTGATGGCCACTTAGAACTTTCCATTTGAAAATGTAGATGTTTCACTGTCTAAATCTATTTTCTTCCATAATCCCTAGGTGAAGTCTAAAAATGGTTTGCAATTTAGAAAGGAAATTTTGCATGCATGTAGTATCTTAAATGACTCATATTCTGCATCTGGAAATTATTTTGCAACTATTCTAGATATTAGAAAAACATCAAAAGAATCTGTTTTATAAGTTTAATTAAATTAAATTATATCATCATATTTTAAAATAAAGCAGCAAATGTTAATTGAATTACATGTAATACATCTGAACACAGTATTACATTCCCACATGCTATTGATAACATTTTTCACTTGCCTAATATATGTAAGAATAACATAACATTGAAGAGTGGGGCAAACATCATTTTGTCCCTCAAAACAGATATTGCCAAAAAAAAAAAAAAAAAGCAAAGTGTACTATCAAAATATTAAACATACCATGTATTGCCTCAATCTTAGAAGTAATTACAATAAACACCTCAGGTTTTTTTCCCTCACTTTTTTGTTGTTGTTGTTTGTTTGTTTCCTTGATTTGCTCGAGCTATGTCACATCTTATAGTTACCCAGTGGCTCTGGACTAAAAATAGTTCTTAGCACATTAAGTGACTTTTCAAGCTAACCTCTCAGTAGAATTTAATCTGCATTACAAGCCAGAAATCTTTGAAGCTTATCATGTTTAATTTGCACAGCAAAGCCCGAAGAAGTAAATGAAAAGCAGAGGAAGAGAGGGTAAAGGGGTGTGCCACAGCAGAGCAATCGAATTCAAAACCAGTAAGTCACATTACATGGTTGGGTTTCATGCATGTATTCACTTTTCCACACGCCAATTTAACCTGAAGAGTGACTAAAACAATTGTTAAGTAAAATTAACCAGTTGCAGTAAGCAAACCAATACTTCTCAGAATAGAAACACAGGACAAGACTGAGGTTACATGTTTCTACAACATTTTGCTTTGGGTAATGAAGCCACTACGTATTATCCATATTTAAATTTCTTTCATTACTTGAAGTTATCTGTTGTGTGGAGTGCAATGTATGCATGGAAGCATGTGTTCAGGATTTTTCTTCTCTTGCAGCGAGCGATCCTGCCCCAGTGAACATGCCATCTAAAATGACTTATGAACACGGAAAGTGTATACTCAGAACAAACTAATCATCCACCTGATTTATAATTGTCCTTTAAAGGCAGACAGTGAAGCTCAATAGTTTCACCATGCAGTGGTTCTTGAAATGATAAGCTAAATTTCACTAGGCAGTAAAAGTAATTCTAAAGCGTAATTCTATTTACTAATTAAAGATGAATAGCTCAAAATAAATCAGTAGAGTATTTTCACTGTTTTTTCCCATTGCATAACACTGCCATGATATCCCTCAAACTCCTGCCCACTGGGATAATTGCAACAAGCCACTTACCTGAATGTTGATCTGTTTGTCATGGAGAACTTTCTGCAGCTCCAGAAGACTGCCCTTCAATGTCCTGAGCTTCAAAGCCAGCTGCTCTGCCTCATCCTTAGTGTGAGCTTTCCCTTCCATAAGCAAGTTCTCGTTGTGCACAGAAAGCTCAGATAAGGCCACCACTTTCTGCTCTATTTCAACCAGCATGTTCTGTAGCAGTAAAAACAAAGAAGCAAATTCATACATTTTCCAGCATCTCACGTTTTCTGGCAAGGAGACCTGCGGCCTACCTCGCCTGCTGCAAAGCTAACAGTAAATCAATTTTTCATTACTTTGCTTTCCAGTCCTTTTCAAAGTCCTTACGAAAACATTTAAAAACATTTGCATTTGTCATTTTTGTTTGCAGCCTTTTTTCAAAATTGGTAACTGAAGAGCTGAGTAAATCGAAACGTAAGATTTGTTGCAGATAAGATGCTATTTATTTTCACATTAATGGTAAAAGTGGCTACAATGGTAGTCTGACATCTGTAATGTCAAGAAACAGAGCACACACAGTTATTCCTTTCCTCTTCTTCCATGTGCATTTAGTGAAATGTTTCCTACCTCCTCCTGTGTGTTGCTCTGGCTACATTGATAAGCTTCTCTTCTCTCTGTTTGCTCTTTCTGATTGGTGCATGATGGACTTAAGGATTTCTGAATAATCCTCTTTAGTCTAAAGAGAGACTTAAAGTGACAAATCTCTGTCATGGTTAGTCTCAAAAGCTACTTTCTTGTTGTTCCATTAACCATTCATGTATTACAGACGGTGCATATTTTGATCTTCCAAATTCAAAGCTCATGCTATTGCTCAAAAACCTAGACTGATATCAGGTTACTTCCACTGTTATTGAAGAAAAGTGTTCAGGATAAGATGTGCAGTCTCTAAAAATTGGGAAAAAAATACAGAAAGATTTTTTTTTGAAGTCCTATATTAAGATTTAAAAGAAAAACAGCTAAAAACCAGCAGCATTAAGTCTTTCCAGAGTCATGTTTCCTAGAGACTGTTTAAAAAAAAAAAAATTACTGTTTTGTTAAAATTCACAGGTATATAGTGTGAAAAGAGGTCCTTAGTCTACATTTGCCTTTCCTCTGTCTTACAGTTTTAACTATAATGATCATACACTTCTAAACTTTCTTTAAAAAAATGGAAAATCCCCATTAATTAGTGAATTTGGATAATATGGTTTCAAATCTTTTCCATTAAAGTATATGCAATTAACTCCTATTGCAGCAAGATGACTTTCCTCAGTTGTTTGGGTATTGTGTTGATTAACATTAAAGTCATAGAAATAATAACTACTGATGATTCATCTTTAACTTAGAGTCTGGGTAGGAATTACTCCTAAAGAAAGCACAGCACTGTCCCAGCCACCAATGCTAGCAGGAATGAATTCTTCAGCTGGAAAAGGAGGAGCAGGAAAGTACACTGCAGGTGTTTTCACATGCATCAAGTTAACTACTGACATACTCTTATAACTGATACTGTTAACTACTAACTCCTCCAGTTTGGGAGGAGCAGAAACAGTAAGACAAATACAAGGCCTTTGAAGCAGAACAAACTGAAAACTACTGAGCTTCAAACATTCTTGTAATCTGAATTTCTTGTTTTCCTACTGTTACGTTGACATGTGCTTTCTAAACCACTGTTTGCAATCTTTAATAAGAAATGAAGTTGGAACATGTATAGGGTTCTGAGGAGTCCATAAATAATATAATGGCTCACTCCACTCAGTAATGGTCTTAATGTTAATGCTCCATATTTACCTACCAAGTTATGCCCTTCCTCTTTATGTAAGCACTACGGTACTGATTATTTTACCTGACAATCCACCAGCTGAGCTTCCATATCCATAGGTTCCTCAGCAGTAAACAGAGCAGTGTCCAGTGTTGCACGGGTATTGAGTAGCCAGTGGTCAAGTTCATCAGCTTCACATCGGTACCTTTGAAGAGCCTGTTCTTGTCGCTGTTCTTCCAGTTGCTCACTTAGTTTTTCCTAGCAGTATAAATTATAGCATTTTTTTTTTTACATTTCAAGAGCAATACACCCTAACAATCATCTTAATTTTTTGTCCTCCATCCACTCCCATTTCTCACAACTTCTACATAGTATTTTTTAAGCCATAATAAGCATTTTCATTTGTAAGTTGAAAACTTCACAAGATGTTACTGAACACGTTTATGAAGACTTAAATTCCATTTCAGGTAAGACAACATCCCATAGCCCAAGCTCCCTCACTCCCCTCTGTCAACTGGTCCATCCATATGGATTTGAAAACTTGTAGAATGGCTGGTCCCAGGGGTTGGTGATCTGTGACACCACAAAGTTGGTGCCAAGTAACTAGTTGTGTATCCTAGGGGTCAAAACTGGATTAAACCCTGTTTAACATCTTCATAAATGATCTGGATGATGAATGAAATCATACTCTGAACGTGTTAGCCTATAATAAAACTCTGAGGAACGGCTGACACACCAAAGGACTGCATCCAGAGGGACCTTAACAGGATAGAGAAAACCTAGAGAAAAACTTCATGAAGTTCAACGAAGAGAATAGCAAAGCCCCACAGGCTGGGCATAGAAAACCTCATGCAGCACTACATGCTGGGCACTGACCAGCTGGAAAGCAGCTTTGCAGAATAGGACCATGAGGCCTTACTGAACACTGAGTTGAACGTAAACAATCAATGCACCCATTTGGCAAAGAGGTCTAGTGGTAAGCTGGGCCACATTAGCATCTGTGTAGGGAAGAAATCCTACTCCTCCACTCAGCACTAGTGAGGCCACAGCTATTGTGTCCTGTTGTGCACTTCAGCACGAAGGAGTTACGAAGCTATTGGGTAGAGGGGATTTCCGCAATGAGAAACAACTAGAATGAAACAGTCAGAGGATATTCAGATGTATCAGGTAGTGTGTGACCTGAGTATGACACAAAAGGTGTGCGGTAGCAGCTGGAGATTGTACTGCGTGTGTTAGGGATAGAGTTAACTTTCTTCACAGCATTCTGTACAGCGCTGATTTGTATTTATGACTAAAACAACGTTGATAATACACCAATGGGTGTTGGACTGCTGGCCAGGGTCAACCCACCACACTTCTGTTCACAAGTCCACTTGACAGGTCTGAGCTAAAACATCCTGCTTTTAAAAGAAATCTTCCAATCTACTTCAATGAGCTGAATACACATGCAGTATGAAAATGCGGACCCATATATGCAGGGTAAACGCAGCACAAAGGAAAGCATTTGAAACAGGTTTTCTGATTTCTTAATATTTATGGGAAAAGTATTAGAACATTTGAATAATTTAAAGAATTATTCTAGTTATGAAGTATCCCAGGAAATTCAGAATTGAAAGGTCTCTAAAGTTGGTTATTTACATTAGCTTCACAGAAAAAAAAAAAAAAAGTAATATTGCTATTCTGTACCCTCAACTGCAAGCTGTTTTCATTTCTTGTTCTATCTGTATTTCCACATCCTTACAACTTCCTGCAAGGCTTTGTATGTGAATTAAGAGCTAAATTAAAGATGCATTAAATTACTGAGTATTGGCTACAAATTTCTTTCTTAGCCAAGATAATTGGAGTATACTTCTGCTATTGTATCAATGTGTAAGAATCCTAATCATATTTAGGTGTAGTATTTGACTTACGTTTTTCTTACAGTTATTTATCGCCTTCTCCTAAGTTCCATCAAGGTTACGTATGAAGCTCAAGCTACAAATAGTAAGATCCCTATTCTATTCCGTGCTCCTTAATTTTAAATAAAAGCCTTTTTTTTTTTTTTCCTTCTTCTGATTGTGAAATTTCTACAGTATAAGAAAGATGTCTCCTAAGGATATGTTCACTGCCCCAATTTATTTCACAGGACTAATGCAGTTGATATACCCCATGACTCCTCTGTAACCCAAGAAAATCTACAGAGCCAATTGTCAGCCTGTATCTGTTGATTTTAGAAATTATAAAGGCAAGAGTTGCTGCGTTTATGAATTCACTGTTTCTATTCTTATAAATACAGTAGTAAATCTGCTCTGCAGCATTCAAAGTAACCAGCCAGTATTAGCACAAATAGATTTTCTCACCAGTCCAATATGCACCTACTGCTCAGTACACAGCAAAATTCCTACATGCAGCAACTGAAAATAAGTAAGTAAGTAAGTAAATAAATAAAGAACTTTTGTGCCGAAGACAAAGAAACAAAGGGGTACCTCTTCCATTATAATAGTTTCTGTGCAAATCACTCAGAAGAGGAGTACAGACAACAGTGCAGCAGTTTGGAAGAGGTATTATTCTGAGGTTTTAATTTTCCCCCTTCTCTTGTCTCCCAGCTTGGACAAGTGACTGCTCAAGAGTTTTGGCTTTAATGTAAATAATCACTTTTTATACTTGCAGTCCATTATTTCTTTTAAACAAGAAATACCAAGAAAATAAAGCACATATTGAGAAAATGTCTAAGAAGATATAAAATAAATATATATATGTGTGTGTGCAAACTGCATTTCCATCTTGTTATTTTGTAAAGAAGGGATGGCATAAGAAGACTAGTAGTATACTAGTGAAAATAACTGTGAAAATGAAAACGAGTTATTTTAATCAGAAGCATTCAATGGTGACTAAGGTGTTTGGTCAAAAACAGCTCTCAAAATCTGGAATGTAATGGACAGGAGCCTCTTCTAGAGTTTTCTGTTACCTCTAATAGTTGTCTTTTTCCTGATGCCTTCATTCGAATTGTGGCCATTCGCTCTGCCAAGACTGTGAGAGTGGACTGCAATGCCAGCTGATCAGCAGCTTCTGCATCCAGTGATTCTGTAACCAGCTCCTGTGCTAGTGATGTCTGAAGCTCAGTGATTTCTTCTTGTAACATTAGAATCTCATCCATCAAAGCCTGTTTAGAAATGAGAGAAAAGAAACGGGCTGTTTAACATTTCAGAGAGAAGAACGCATCTAAGGATGCATATCTCTAATACAAAAAGGCAAAGTAACCATCTAAGAGAGCATGAGGAATCCAACACAGTACAACGTATCGTTGTTGAATTTCATTACTTACTTCAGATTTCAAACATATCACTAGAAGGAATTTTGGAAATATTATACATACAAGTTTGCTCTTCCAGCAAACTTTCTGGAGGGTATTCAAGTAGATAGAGTCAAGATAATAAATGAGTGAGAGAGAGAGCGACACATCAGTATGAACTGATTTCCAGGCAGAATTTTACTAACTGGGTAAATATTTTCCAAGAATATCCACAAACATCCAGAGATGAATTCCATGCTTTAAAAGAAATTCCTACTATCATTTATATCCTAGATAGATACCTAAGAAAGGATGTTGCATTATCAATCTCTTAGAGCAAGTAGTTTACTTTCACATCTATGAACACATTGGATGCTCAGGACATCAAGCAGTACTGCAAAAGACAAATGCTATCCTTCAAGAGTCAGAGTAGGTACTGAAGAGAGAACTGGCCCCATCAGACTGTTTTGAACTATCAAAATGCTCAGATGACAAAAAGTTGGGTGTGTCTGATTGCTGATTGATTACTTGATAAAGAGCCATTGAGATGAACTTGCAGCTGTATTCTGTAATTGAATATAGTACTAACTCAGCTGTCCACCATCACAAGCAAGAGAATGGCTTGAGTGCAATTTAGACAGTGTCATGACAGAATTGTTTCTCATTCAATGCATTATTTCAGGAAGTCTTTTGTAACATGTTGGCTCTTTGTCACAAGAACATGTACTCTGACAAACTATTTTGCAAGCAAAACCAGCATATAACATCAGGCCTTTTACACCCCTAACATTTTGGCATTATTTGCAGATAAAAACTGCAAAATGTACCAAAGCAAACAACTTAGCTTACATTTTCAACACAAACACAATGAGAAGGAAAATAAATTGAATCAAGCTGAGAAGTCTACTCCACACTTCTTTAGAATTAATGAATTCAAACCAATTTTGAAACGGTTTAGTGTTGCAATTATACATGTAACAGTGGTTGAGATCTGTGGCTGTTTCATCCTTCAGCCCACATGGATGGACAGAAAGACAGTGTTACCAGTTTGATAAAATTCTTCAGGGTTCTTTGCATTCTGAGAATAAATAACTGTTAGGGAAATAATCCATCTGTATTTTAATAAATGCAGACATTTTATTAGCTTGACACTCTGAGAATCCAAAAATGAAGCCTTACAAAATGAGTCAGAAATAGAAAATCTTTTCCAACAGCATCAAATCTGATACAGTAAATTTCAGTATAATAGCTTGCTTTCACTTCTTGTCAGTAAAACTGTTATTAACAACCCAAAGAGGAAAACCTACTTTATGAATGAAATTATAGTATTTTACTTCAAATAATTACAATATTCTCTTATTATTAAGGGATCAACATTATTAAGACCAGGATTTTTTTTAAGACTTACCTTGGGACAAAATTTGTCATGTTTTTTGGATTGTTTGTTTTGTTTAACAAAGCAGAAATTATATCAAGTCAAATTTACAATTTATCAGTATTGGTTACAATCTTTGGAAAATTGGGAGCATTACATACAGTCTATAAATACTAGAGTATATTGATATATTAATAGCAGTAATGCTGAAAATCATGTGTAGGTGTCACTGAACCTAATCTTTGACAAAAGATTTTGTCAAAGTCAAACTCATAATCTATTCTTAGTCTTTCTTTAAAGCCCCTTTTTAGAAAAGAATCCCTATTTCAACCTCTTCAGAAGAGCAGAAAGTCTACAAAGGCAAGACGTATAGAATTAATATAGATTAATAGAGTTACTGCATATTTCTGAGTCATCTATCCACAAAGAATGCTGCTATCTAACAAGAAAGGAAGCTAAATATATACAGGTAGTGCACGGTCTCATTTTATTTCTCATGTATAAGTTTTTACCTGATGTTCAGCCATCTGACTCTCTGGGCTTTTGGCTGGTTCTAGACTCTCATTCAGTTTGATCTCAGTGGTCTCCATTTTTGTGGATATAGACTGAAGTGTGTCCTGATACTTCTGTTGACGTTCAAGAGCTTCATAAAGTGTGCGTTGTTTTTCACTTATCTGAAGGGGAATAGAAGGTATAAATTCTAACATCTGATAGAAAATTGCAAAATTGTACAGGTTGGCAGGGATCTCTAGAAATCATACAGTCCAAGTCCTTGCTAAAGCAGGTTCCCTGAAGAAGTTTACACAGACACTCATTCAGAAGGTTTTTTAATATCTCCAGAGAAGAAGACTCCACAATATCTCTGGGCAGCCTGTTCCGCTGCTCTACAACTTTCACAGTAAAGAAGTTTTCTCTCATGTTCAGACAGAACTGTTCCAGTTAGTGTCTGTTGCCCCTTGTTCTATCACTGAGCACCACCAAAAAGAGCCTGGCCCATCCATTTAACTCTCATTCTTTAGATATTTATGAGCATTGAAAAGATCTTAGCCTTCTTTTCTCCAGGCCGCACAGTCCCAGGTTGCTCAGCCCTTCCTCACAAGGAAAATGCTTCAGCCGCTTATTCATCTTTGCAGCCCTCTGTCGAACAGCCTCTAGAAATTCCCTGTCTTTCTTGAATTGAAGAGTCCAAAACCAAACAATACACTACAGACGTGGGCTCGCCAGGGTAAAGCAGAGGGGGAGGAGAATCTCCCTCAACCTGCTGTCCATGCTCTTTTTGATGCATACCAGTACAATATTGGCCCTCTTCGCCACGTGGGCACACTGCCAGCTCACTGATTTCCTTTATCTTCTGCTTCACAGATCTCTAGGCTTATGAGACCAAAAAAAAAAAAAAACCAACCAAGAACGTGCATAATCAGTTTTCAAAGAATAAACTCCAAATAAAACTGACCACATTAAAATTATCTATGTTTAAACATCATCAGTGAAATTCTGTGACTGAAAATGGTGTTTTATTCAACACAGAAATCTTAGGCACATTCACAGTCATTCTAGATTTTATGCATACAAACACGTGCATGCATACTGCTTGACAGAAGTAAAGTTCTTTAATAGAAAGTAAAGTTTTATAATAGCTACTGTGCATTTGCAAATAATTAAGATTTATGTCACGTAATTAAAACTTGAGCCATTTTGTCACAACACCAAATGACTATACTACACTATTACACAAAAATGTATTAAGTTGACTCAGTATTTGGATGAATTGGATGTCTGTACCAACATTTCCATATGAATTAAATACCGTATTAGGCTATGGAATATAGTCTGAAAACAACTAGCATTTCTGAAGGCATCTATCAACATCAATGACTTATTTTTATTAATGGAGGCCCATCCCACACAGGCTTTCAAAGGAAAAACAAAGACAATGTAATGCAATCTTCCAACTCAAAATTCTTGTTGCATCCCAACGAGCCAAGAACTTCAAAGGAAAATACAAGCTAAGCAAATTCATTGCATTTTATTCCTTACAAGTAAGCTGATATTTTTAAACCCTCCACATGCAGACTTACCACATTCTTCAGGGTTTCCCAGGAACGTTGCAAATCATCCAGTTTGGCACTAGCAGCTATCTCTAAGCCTGGTTCATAAAAATCTTGGGTGGCTGAAGTGTTGGGCTGAATTTTAGCAGCTTCTGTTTGCAACTGTTCAGCAGATAAGGCTTGGTAATACGCAATGTCCTACAAGCATGAAGGAAATAATTACACTTTCAAAATGAAAGACAGTGTTTAAGAACATTCCCTCACATACTGATTCATTACATATGTGCATTAAAAAAAAACACCAAAGAACAACAAGAAAGCACAACAAGCCAGAATCCAAAAGAAATATCTGAACAGAGTAAACAAATATACTCATTAGTACACTGGGTATCATTTAGAGCTTTAATATGATGAAAATTGTGGATTCATTTTTTTCATGTTCAGGATGAATATTAGCAGAAGGCTCAAGATTTGCTTGAGTACAGACAGGGAAAGGCTGTGAAGGGAGCTCTCAAATTTGAAACTACATTTTCTAGCATTGTAACAATTATAGGTGGGGAATGCCCACCATAACAGGCCATGAGTTATGGTACTCTAGGTAGCAAAGAATATCCTTCTAGTGAACATAAACACAGAGTAGACAACAGAAGAACCAAAATGGAATATGCTGAAGTCAAAGAAATAAAAAAAGGATTAACCACTGGCCTTCTAGCAAACAAGTGCTGTTGAAGCAGACGTTTTTAAAGGCAGGCAGCTGCCATGATAGTATTTGAGAGACAACTCCATCTCACACCTCTGCCTTTTCAAAGTCTCTCTAGAGAACCAGAAGACCCAAGAACGGACTGTCTAAATCTCTTTAACGAGGTAGCTCTTCACAAAAATATTGAGAATACTAGAGAAATTAGAATATGAAGGCATTAGTGATATCCAGAAGACAAGAAGAGATAGGTATCAACTAACATGGTAATTAGGACGATGCTTTTTGACTCTGACTGTTAAGTGACTTTTCCATGTCATGGTTGCACCAGTGCAAGCAACCCCTCTATTTGTTTACTGTTACTATACAGCCTCCAGCTAGCCTTCTCTAGAAACAAAAAGCCAAACAAGTTATGCTTCTGGGACAGTGTGTAGAGTAAGTAACTGAAAGGGAAAAGTAAACCTTTTCTCTCATCTTTTCAACTACTTTTTCAAGTAAACATGACAGTTACCTTTTATAATGGTTTTTATGCTGATAGTGTGAATCCAAATGTTCTTATATATAGATGATTTGATATCCCCTATTCAGGTCATAAAGTCTCTTCCTTCTTTCATAAAAATTAGCCAGTGAACAGTAATCAAGCTTCTTTGTCAGGATGTGAGGGCAAAAGATGTGTGTACATTTCAAAAGATATTTAAGAAGGGCTAGTGCAATCTAGGTGAGTTTTCATAATGTAAGGAGGAAGAATGATCATTAAGTAGTCTGTGTACACGGAGAAAAGACATTTAACAGTGACCCAGCACTGAAGACTTGAATCAGCTGTAGCCTCCAAGGCTCTGCACCAACTACATCAGGTTTTTCAATTCAATTGCTCTACACTACATATCTGGAAAACAAGCTTTTAAATAAATGCTAAATTTTAATCTCTGCCAAGTGTGAGAAATGTTAACCCCAGGGGATTCTCTTTCAGTACTGTAGCAGAGATGAAGTCTGATTTTACTGCACATTAGAATACACTGCATCAAAGACTGTTACCTATTGTTGAAACACTCTGTAGCATGAAATCCCACAGCTTTTTAAAAGTTGTATTTAGACTTTTATTTTTTACTTGTTCTCTCTGGTTGTTTCAGAGGAATTTCAGTACAAACCAAACAACCCAGGCAACTGTTACTTTACAGCAGTGACAATCTATCACTTTCTTGTAATACATGTTTTTGGCTTACTTTGTTTTCTTACAAAGGATCAATATTATCACTCATACATATTTTACACTTGTTTTGTATTTTTGTGGTTTGTTAGCAGTGTAAAAATGATGCATTGTTGTTAGTTATTTGAATTCAGAAAACATATATTTTATCCTTAGGAGATAATGTAAGTATTATGAAACTTTGATGGAAGATTGTACAGACTGTTAGGGATTAATTAGAACAGCCCTAAAAACTCATTTCCCTTCATTCCAAGGAAAATAAAATAAGCAAAACATTTCATAGGGGCTCTATTCCCTCTCTCTCACCCCCCAAAAATTAAACAAATGCAATTCTTTACTTTCTAGAGCTTCTTTTTACATATTTTTGTGGTAATTTACAGGTGATATTCCTATGAGAAATTATTTCACTGACTGCTGTCAAAAAAAAAAAATCCAAATTTGTTTTGCAGAGATTATTTTTACTAAATATGTTTAACTTAAACTAACAGTTCACTCTTACCTAGAATTATTATTACTACTACTTCTTTTTATTATTATTTTACCAATCTTCTATCGTGAGGTCTCCCTAATCATCCACTATGATCAGCACTGACAGTTTCATAGTTTCTTTTGCTTAAAGCTCGTGTATGAGAACCTAAGTATTTTGTAAGTAAACCACTGCATTTTGGAAAGTTCTTCCTTAAATTGCTTAGTAAGTGAAGTTCATTTCAACACTACCCACACTGAAGAAACCTTCATCTGTGTTTTTTGTTGTTGTTTTTGTTTGTTTGTTTTTGTTTTGTTTGTTTTTGTTTTTGTTTTGTCTTGATTATTATTATAACATCTGAAATTTTATCTCTTTCAAAGATTTACATGAAATTCTTCCCATGTAAATCACACATCTTAAAACTTGTGTAAAACGTGTCAGGTCACGATACAACATAATTTTCTGTTGGTTTTCCTTATTATGTGAGCTACTGAAGTTTTTCATTTGCTTTATTTCATTTTCGTATAAATGTAATGAACTGACAATGAATTTATTAGGAAGGCTGTTCTTTGTTGTTTAACTCTCACTAATTAATACTGTCAGTATTTTTTTGGTACTGAAATATAGAGCTGCCTTTATACTGTAGGTAAACATCACTGGGAAATTTCTGACTATCTGATGTAACAGAAAAAGCCTTCTGATTCATTATATACCATTTTTATTATGTCTTTGAAGGATGACACCTTTATTTCTATCTTACCTCAGTATTCTTTTTCATACCAATTAATGAAATTGAATCAGTTAAATTTAGCATCTTCTAAAGTACCATATAAATCATAGAAATTAGTGTAGGGAATTATTGGGCAACTTGTTCAAAATTTTCTCAATCTGCTCAGCAATGCAGCACTATACTCCTGTACCTTTAAAGTTTGCAGGAGTCAATTCTGTAATTAGCCATAGTTGCAAGAAACAAACAACCACAGAACTCTAAACACAATGAATTCAGTGAGTCAGTAACTGCTCCTAATTTATAAACTTCAGCTTAACATAATGGATGTTCTTTCATGTGCATGATGCTCAATGTGCTGGTTCATTGCTCCCATTTTAATTGATACTGATGTACACTTGACCCTAGTGCCAGAGTTCTCAGGTTTAGTTTAAAATGTAATATAAGTGATTTAACTGATTTTTCTCATAACTACTTAAAATTATAGAATGAACAATACATTAAAAAGATACATGAAAGTTAATACTTGAAATGGTGTTAAGTGGAAAATACCATTGATACAATGACAACAGTATTGTAAGATAGAAGTAAATGGACATAATGCAGTGTTCTGATGCTGAAAATTCAATGTTTCTCAGGATACAAGATTCCATTGTATACTGCTGTGAACACAAAGTATAAATAGAAAATAGTTGTGACATAGAAGAGCTTTGTAAATTACACTTAGATCTATTTAAAAAATAGTGTATAGCGGTTATGCCAAGTTTACACATTTTAAACTCTGAAGTGAGTAACTGAATACATTTTGAGCTCAGACCTAAAGGTTCAGTTAAGTTAGATATAAGAATCTAAGGCTCAGTCTCTATAGGTAAATATTATTTCACAGGATTAAATAAACCACCATGGGATGGAACCATGCACATCTCTGACAAAAAAGCTGAAAGAATGCAAAAAAAAAGAGGTACCTGGTTAACAGAAGCATCTGTATTAGCCACAGGTGAGGGAGAACGACAGGCAGGTGGAGAGGAGATTTCACTGTTGGTTCCCTCCTCCCCAGACTCCTCAGTGACAGGGGAGAGCAGCGTGTGACAGCGACCAGCAGTCATCTGCCACAGAAAAAGTAAACCCCAGAGCACAGGAAGAAAATCAGTTACCTCAGCTTAGGTTTACACTGACTGAGCTCAAAGCAAGAAAAATAACACACAGCTGTAATTAACACTATTTAGTCATCCCTTGTGCTCTTAACATTTGCCAGGTAAAAAATGTGGTGAATCAGTGGTTTTATTTATTTGTCATGCTTTGGTATGAACATGTTCCCCTGTAGCCTAATGAATTTAAAAGGAAATGCACAGCCAGCAGCTTAATTAACAAGTTAAGGTTTGCCCAGATGTCTTCTAATGCAGCCACAGATGCATATAGAAATACTATGGAGAGCTATAGAATGCAGTAGTATTGGTCTCAGTAATCTGGCCTCATTAGAAAAATGAGGAATAGACTTAAAATATAAAAAACACGTAATCCATAAGTAACTTGTGCTTTTTATTTCCCCTAATTCTGTTATACAGTTATAAACCCTGAAATCTGCACTGAATTATCACTTAGGCAAAAACCTCAGTGACATCAGCAATATGTTTGAAGGAGACCCAACAAGAAACAGGCAAAAACAGTTTAATTCAAGCATGGGGCCTACGTCAACACTTAACTAGCTTTAATTTCCACACATTCATATAAGAATATAGCAGCCTACTGTAAAGTACCATATCAACTTTTTAATAAAGGAGCTTAAAAAATACAGTCTGTAAAATACACACACTGAAACGTTATGAAATGTTTTTTCTGCCTTTATCTTTTTTCCTGCAACTCAGTAGTTTTCCAGTGTTTGCTTCCACATGCTGATAGCAAAGAAAAATGAATATATTTGCATCTTATTACAGACAACCACCACTAGTGTTTCAATGAGTCTTGAAAACCCATATAAAGGAAAATACAGAAAGAGGAAGCTGAAGTTCACCACAGCCCGACCATTTCAAAAGCAAAATATAGATGTGAACTGTGACAACTGGCTACACAGAAGTGTTGCAATGATGCAAAAACAAGCTAGTAGGATAAACAGCACTGAGACCAATTCCTTCCTTACCATAACCACTGAGGGATGTGCAGGGTGTGCCGGGAGTAGGTCTGAATCCAGCTCCTCCATTCCTTCAGAAAGCCCCTCCACTTCTGTCACTGTCAGAAGCATAGTGGCATGTTTCGCTTTCATTGTTAACATCTTGCACTTTGAATTCAAAGAAGCAATTTGCTCCTGGTATCCTTTGATCTTCTGCGCCAGCTCCTGAGGAAACATTTTTTCCCTAATGCAGAGGCAGCCAATACAGACTACAGGACGAGCGGCATTTCAGCTTCCGTGGAGCTTCCCCTCCTAGCCCAGCCAATAAAATCATAGCACTGCCTCTCAGAAACCCTGCATAAGCAGCAGCACTAGCTGAAAAGCAGGATGTTGATTGTGGAGGGAACAAGTCAGGCTGCGTCTCACTGCACAGCTAAAGCACAAAGCAGAGAGCTTTGAAGCGAAACCGGAAAAGTACTGTGAAACCCTCTGTGTGATGACTGCAGAAGTGAAGGACACCTCTTGCATCCAGACTGAACTGGGCATAAATTCTGTACACTTCTGTTTACAGAAAAGGGGAATATCTCTCCCTTGTTCCTTTCTGCTTTTATTTATTTATTTTTTTCCTAGATCTATCTGCATTTATCTAAGGAAGACGAAGCTTTTCCACATACTACATGCCATGAAAATGAGGTCATATGGGAACCAGAACTGCAAAAAATGCACAATTCAGCTTTCAGCAGAAAGGACAAATAGATGAAACAATAACTCACAGAGCTTAACAAGATCAAATGTAACATGAACAATAAGTCACATAATAAGACTAAATGCAGACTGAATCATTTATGCCAGAGTTTAGATAAATTACATTTCATTTTGTTTTTGCTTATGTCTTCAGAGTTAAACATTAAAATGCCTTGATGAATCAGGCTTAAAGCAAGATTTTGAAGTACTATTTATCATGGTTCTTGAATGGTCAATTTAATGGTGAAACATTATCACAGTAAGTTTAGTCAGAGAAGAAATATGGAAATGAGTGGCTTGTATTATCTCATGCCCTGTACTGCTGCCTAGTTCAGTGTCTGGTTTCAAGGTATTAAACTCATATATTTCAAAAAATATATAGCAGTAACTTTTCACATTTATGCTAAAGCCATTGGTCCTGCCTTCCTGGAGGTTCAGTAATGTGACAGAATTCTTATTTATAAAGTAAAATAAACATTTATTTAAACTTGCTTTAAATGTTTTACCTAATGAAAGCTTTCAAGGAAAAATAGCAACCAAAATTGCAAGATCTAGCGTAAAATAAACATATAATATAAACTGAAGTATGAAACACAAGCTAATATAAGCTATAAATATAAATTGTTGCAATATCTTAAAAACAAACAAACAAACAAACAAAAAACAACACTACCACTTCAGACAAGTAAAATTGAAAGATTATGTTGGTTATAAAACATCTTCAGTAATTCAGTTCCTCAAAATTGAAGTGCAGAATTGTCTAAGTGAAAAATGCACAATTAGAAACTGGATGCACCACAAAGAATGCTGATGTTTTTTCTGCCTGGGAATCAATGCTGCCTATCACTGTTTGCCATACCAGCAACAATTGGAGCTCCACAGCAGCTCCACATACCAGCAACAATTGGAGCTTTCTTGAGTCTCCACCTTGGAGACTAAGAAAAATCTAAAACAGGCACCTAGTTCAGCTGAAAGACAAACTGCAATCAAATCAAGCCATAGCTTTAACATCTAGCAGCTGGAGTACAACTGCTCTGTCTGGCAAGTACTAGTCATTCTCTAATGTTCAATGAATGACACATCTCAGATACACAAGTGGAAATCAATTAGAATTCAATACATTCAATAGACTTAACATGTCACATTAATGTCTGATATGCTGAGCATTTAATATACCCCCTATAACTGGAAAAAAAAAAAGGAAAAAATAAAAATATGCAAAAGCATGATTGTGAAAAATACAAAGTAACCTACAAAAGCAATTTTTTGTAAGGTACTGTATATCCATTAAAGACATACAACATATGGAGATATTTAGCCATATTCTTATCTGAAATTCTGATGAAACTGGGTTTGGTAAGCTTAGTTAAAGAGTTTAACTGCTGTTACATACATACACATCACTATAAGCTTCCTAGACATCAGTGTATGTTCCTTTTACTTCCATTCTCCTATTTTCATTCTAAACATAGGTGCTACAAATCTCCTTTTAAGTTTTTGCTCATGCAGACTTCAATAGGGAATCGCATAACTAAAGTTTTCTTAAATTAATAACACATGTAACCATGCACCTAGACTCACCCTTCAAAGTTATATAACAACCTAAAGTCCCCTTCTGTGATTGTGTGTTTTCCCACAACTACTCAGCAGACAACATATAAACAAAAAATATTAATATGTTAGTCTTTTAAAAATCCTTGCCACTAAACGTAGAATCCTTAAAAGCACGAAATCTTTCCCTCTTTTTCTTTTTTGATTTTTTTTAAAGGGGAACCGGTCTGCATTTATAGAAAGTTACTTTTGTCAGAACTGCATAGAAAATGAGCAATACATATAGCATCATTTCTGGAATGGCCTGCCCAGGGAGGTGGTTGAGGCACCATCCCTAGCGCTGTTCAAGAAGCGTTTAGATGAGGTGCTAAGGGATTTGATTTAGTAGCTTAGTGGGTAGGGATGGTGATAGGAGGATGGTAGGACTAGATGATCTTGTAGGTCCTTTCCAACCTAATGTATCTACGAATCTATGAATCAGGCCACATTACATAATACTATGTGTAGGTTTTAATTAAAAGGTAAAGAAATTGTGCCATCTGGTGTCAAAAGTGATATACAGATATAAGTGACTCATTTTCCATCCCTAGGAGTAAATAAAAGGAAGGAGGCAAGGAAAAGGGAATTACAAGCCCTCATGAAGGCATAGCAGTGAAGGCTCCATGGAGGCTGTCCCAACTCATTTGAGTGCTCAAAATTAATGAGTTTGATGGTAGGATTTGCAACTCCACAGGACAAAGCTCTTCCCAGAACATGATAGGAAGCCTTTGGATTGCTCTCTTGCACAGTATCCCTCCAAATTTACTGTGGTTTTGCTGTGATTCAAGTACCTTGGTGTTTTTGTTCATGGGATGAAAATAAGTTATCATTAATTTGGCAGTGATCAACTGACTAAATGTTTAGTAGCATTAACTTAGGGGATGCTCCTCAGTCAAGTACAAATGTTAACTGCCTCTTAATTACATAATGCGTTAGCTTGCCATAATATTACTTGAAGATTAGGATACAATTAACTGAATAAACAAATGAACATTCCAGACTGCAAAGCACATGACTTTCATATTGGGTATTAGTTTACCTGTTCAAAGCACCTTTAAGTATGCCTGAAAAACTACTCAGTTAGCTAATGAAACTTAATTATGAAAAGTATTTGGGGCAAGTGAGTTACTAATGAGCACATGTTGTTATGGCTTTCCTACCTCATGACGTGAAATCTGGTTCTGGAGTTCCTGGATGTTACTGGTTGCTATTGGTTTGTCTTGGATCTCACGATGGGCACTCTCTATCATTTGCTGTAAATGTTTCATCTCTTGCTCATATTGCTCATACTGAACTACAGCTTCCTAGAAAGGAGAATAAATAATTGAGTGTCTACACAAAAAAAGTATTTACTTACTCCAAGCATGATCAATCCCCCTTATGAAATGAAGTAAACTTACACATAAATGGCACTGGCACCTGGATAAGCAAAGCAGGAAATCATCAGTCTGTTAAGATATATGGTGAACTGCAACTCTTTAACTGTTTCCAGAAAACAGTTCAGATATGTGATTTTTGAAGATATTCAACATTGGGGGTAAATCCTCAGCTTCCAACAAACATCTGCACCAAGAATTCTCACCAACCAATAGCACTGCCTACTCACCTAGTCTGATAGTTTTACCACAGCACTTACATCTGCTTTTTCACTTTAGGTCTTCTTCTGTGAAGCAAAAGACTACATGACATAGCTTTCACAGAATCACAGGAAATACAGCCAGGAGAAGATTCTGAAGATGGATACAGACTACAATCCTACCAGTGTGATCGGTTCTTTCTATCATAGACTCACCAGAAGCTGGCCTAATCTGTTTTTAAAATATATGTTTGACACCATATTCTTCCTTATGCTTAACTACTCTCAGTGATCTGTAGCTTCTATTGCTCTCTAACTTGAATTTTTCTACATGAGCTTGCTATGTATTTTTCTATAAACAGCTACTAGGAAAGAAAATTTATTCTACTTGTAGTCTGAAAATCCTTCTACATATTCAGGTATGAAGTGACACAATAAAAAACAACCCTTATTTTCTTGTATTTAGCTAAACTTGAAAATTTAATTATCAATTTAATCCAAACTGAATGGCTTTCAAATCAGAAACAAAATATGCAGAAATCTAAAATACATAGAAAAAATATTTTTACCCTAGAAAGTGATCTTCTTAAAACAATTTCACTTGTTATTATCATAAGCAGATTACGTTATAATGACACATTAAAATTGATTTTCTTATTTGGTTATTAATTATAAAATCACCCCTCATACAGTTGTAAATTAGTTGTTTTGCTAGTCACTTCTAGTATCATTAAACATAGAAAAATAAAGGAGAGAACTGGGAGGAGTCTGATGAGTAAATCTAACAGTAACATCATTACAAATGTTAAATCTCCAAAAAGATGGAGTCAGAAGTGACTGAAACAGAGTAGGGAACATCTTAATGATATGACATGGAAAAGAAATGGAATGGACAGAGATATTTTGCCTTTTGTAAGGCACTTTTCAAGTTACTCTGAGTAATACACAGGATGGAGTTAACACTTGCCTGCATGATATTGCACTGCTGAATGGCAGTGTGCTGCAGGCGGCTGGCCTCCTCCTGGAGCTGGAGTGCACTGTGACATACTGGCAGGCTGGTGACCACCTCTTCAGGAATCCTCAAGGCACTTTGACAGACCTGGACTGCATGAACCTTTGGCTTCAGTGATTCCATTTCAGACAAGAGACGCTAGAAAAAGTCAGTTACACAGGTAAGCTAGTTTTGGACAACAACCACAGTATCTTATGCAGTAAATAACAAATGATGAATTCACATACTACAATAATGCACTTATTTATTTATAATTTAATACAATCAGGACACACTTTGTCCAGGGTTATTCATTCTGAAATAGGATTCTTTTAAAGTATTGATAAATCAAAAGGCCTAAATAATAGGCATAACAATAATTCATGAAAGGGTATACTTAACCTTATTTCAGAGTGTCTAAGCACAATAATATTTCTGTTAATGTATTTGAAAAATATCTTCACGAAATCCACAAATCTATAGAAGTTACATATGTATACATATATTTTAATGTCAAAAATCCAACTAGTACTCCCTATTGACTAATAGCAGATAAATCCTGTTATGTTTACAGTCTTCCTTTGAAAATAAAAATGATAGCTGATAATGTTACTTAAAATTCAAAAGTCAATCAAGAACAAAAAACACAGCTATGCAAAAACATTTTTCCTTTAAATATAGTATACAGGATGCCTTTGGTAATAGTATCTATCCTTATCACAGTGCCTGTGTACGAGAGAGATATCATTATCATCAGATAATAACTGGAGAATAGACTGTATTGGCATTCTTTTTAACTTCAATGAAGTTAAATGTATGTTAAACATCCCTTTCAGATCAATATATATAGTTTTAATACAGGAAAAAAAATCATAGAAAACAGCAGAGTTGATGAAAAGGGCTTCAGTATATTACTAGTACAAATCATTTGGACAGTGTATGCAGAAAATAGGGAACAGAATGACCCTCTCCCTCCTTCTATACCATACGCAGAAAGTTAGCTTCATGGTGGCTAATATAACCATGATTTGCTACAATGACCTATCGCTTCCATATCAGGGGGAAGTTCCCTCCTCTGGCAAACCTGGTACTGCTGGCAAAGGATGTCTTGTGTAACTGGCACTCAGAGATACTTAGCCAGGCACCCACCAAAACCCTGTCTAACTGGTGAAGTGGCGAGCGGGGGCTACAGCCCCTTTCTGTCTGTACAAAAGAAAGTCATACTGGTGAGACCTGACAGAACCAGGGGAAAGAATACACACAAACAGTGTAAGCACCATATTCCTTTACTATTTGGGTGGATGATGTGTTTCACTTACGCTCATCAATGTCATTTCTGAGATTTAGCTGTAATCTTTAAAAGACTAAATACATATTTTAACTAAAAAAAAAGTTATGTTTTTTCATTTAATTTTCATTTCATCTACGTATTTTTTCTACAGATTTAAATACAAAGAGGACTTGTTGATATTTGATATTTTTTGGTAGACTAGGAAAGTTAAATCTCTATTTCAGCTTGCAGCAAGAAATATTCTTCAAGCAACTCAATAACATGGATTACTTTTCTTGTCATGAGACTGAGCCAAAAGCAACTAACAGATAAAACTCTGTAGTACATTAAGTGAAATGCAGAAAACAGCAATATCTTATGGTGGTAATTCAATTAAACATGCAAAAGAAAAAGTAGCTGGACTTAAGAAATACTGAGTCTTTTCTTCGCTTTTCTTCTTAGCTTAGAAATCATTCTATGATTCAATTCCTTATCCACTTGGCCCTAATTTGGGGCTAGAATTTGAAACAATTATCCACAAAAAAAATACCACAAGCAGTCTTACTCAGCATTCTTCATGCAAGCTCATGCTACTAAAGTGTTAATTTTGAGACCCTGCCCTTTTACCTGTCTGTGAGACAGTTGCTCTTTCAAACTCAAACGCCCAAGCTCTGGAGAGGTCAGTGTGGCTTGGGCTTGCTCCAGAGCAGCCTGCAAGGCTCTCAGCTCAACTTCAAACTTCTTCATGTCCTGTAACAACAACAGATTTGTGAATGATTTCATGAATCAGGAAAAAAAAAAAGTCACTATAAACTTATATATTTATCTGGATTTTATAGTTGTGTCCATTATTACATTGTCAAAACTAAGTCATTTTAACAGGGGAAACTGTTGAAAGTATTATGAGTATGGAAAAATAGGTTTCACAGCTAGAGTTGCTATTTTAAGTACTTCATCTATCTCAAACACAATATGTATGTTACAAAGCTGATTTCAAAGAGTGAGGCCTAGAAACAAGATCAAGATATCCTCTCATCAACTTCTCAAAATAAGACAGGACAGAATTGGGCTATCTTTTCAGACTGTTCTTAAAAACACTAGCAGCAGTGTTCTTACCTCCCCAGATAACATATTCCAGTGCTCCATTACTCTTATTTTGTAGATTTCTTTTCATATGATGGCTTGACATGAAGCTATTTCTACTGCAATTTCTGTCCTCTAGTTAGTATCTTATTAACAACTGATACAAACAAATTATTTTTATCCTCTCTAAATACTTCATATGTCATATTCCTCTTTCAATGCTTTTTTTCTTGCAAGATTATATTCATCTCACTATCATCACTGTCCTCTGTTCATGTGCAAAATTCATGTGCAATTCTATAATCTACATTATTAAGTTCAAGATACCTCTACAGGGTACATCTAGGCAGTAATTCCTCATTCAGATACACAAAATTTTTTCTTCCTATCTAACGGTAACAATTTGCTTTATCCCTGTTGAATAGTAGTTCAAATTTTTTCAGGTGTCCTCTGTACATTTAGTGTCATCTAATCAACTTAGAAGTTGTGGTCTCTAAAACACCATCCAACTTGCTACAACTTATTAATGAAAATACTGACTAGCATCAGTCCAGAGGAAAACCTGAAAGATCCGACTTCATGTATCTCATCTTCTGGGGTGCAAACCATTGATAATTACACACCAGGTAAATTTCTAAATATCTATACACCTACTTAATACATTTCCAACTAGATAAACTTATCAACTGCTAATAACAATATCTTGTGAAACATTATTAAAGTCAAGATACATATGACACATTGTACATTTATCTACAAGGTTATTGTCATGTTAAATTTGACTCAATATGCTTTTCTTTCTTCACAAATCTGTGTTGACTTCTACCCATTCACATGTATTCATGTAACAGTTTATACATAGTTTATCTAATTATTCCGATATTTCTCTGAGAAGTAAGTAAGTTTCATTCTATGCTGCTTATTTGTGTGCCAGTCTCTAGTCTATTCAATGGGAAACAAAACAAAACACCCTCTACACGTAAAAAGGAGGTGGTACTTTCGTTAAGAATGCATTGACCTTCCTGAGCAACCACTAGTAACCAAGGCCATGCTTCCTAAGATGGGACTGAACATTGTTTGCTGATAGATATCAGTGAAAAATTTTCCTTCTAAAAATTCTCTACACTCTCTCCTTTTACTTCTACACTTTGCTTTTCTTTATTTTTTTTCTTTTAATATAATTAAACTGCTTCTTATATAAACCCCCTCTTTTCTTTTTCCATCTTTATCCTTCTGAGGATGGGGAGTGAGAGAGTGGAGTGGTGGACATTAGCTGTCAATTGGCTCTTAAATCACTACACTGCTATATCCTATAAATACTGTGAAATAAGAAAAAAATTCAATGTTAGTTGTGATTACCTTAACTATTGTTGATAGACAATTCTCAGCTGCCTGTAGGTATTACTTTCCTATTTAATTATATTTAATTGTATCAGTCAACAGCAAAACAAATCCTAGAAATATACTGCACTGTTTGTTTTTTGTTTGTTTGTTTTTTAACTATTTTGTTGATTCAAAGAAGAGATGTAATATGTAGCAAACAAAAGGTTAGAGTCTTCTCTGCTTTACTCTGTATCTTGCACCTGTCTATAATGTTCTCATACATGACATATGTAAAACACACACTCACATTTACAACAACATATATGGAAGAATCGCAAAGAAATACCAGGGACACAACAAAGCATGTTATTACATTTCCTTAGAGTGGTAGATCTTACATTATAGAGTCCCTGTCAGGTTCAGTACTGATCTGAATTAATAGACGACAGGCTGTATAAGATATCTTCTGAGTGAAAACTACATGGTGCTTCATAGATCTCATCACAGATATATTCATCTCAATTCAAGTATCTGAACACGAGTGCTTAGTTCCTTCTGAGAAATACTATGGTCCCCAGTACATTCAAGCAGAGGTGCCAGATATAACACGACCTACAGAAACCTGCTGTCTGAAGCAGTTGCTGAAATCAAGGCAGAATGCCCAACAGCATCCCAAGCGGTGCAAGATTATTTTCAACAACAGATTTGTGTCCTTTATAGATGACAGATAATCTGCACTGCTAATACTCACATAACCACAATGTTCTCAGCACACAGAGGCCTAGTTGTCAGTCAGTATTGGAAAAAAAGTGTTTTCAAATACCTTGGTAGCATCTTGCAGATTTGGAAGCCGCACTTTGATAACTTGTTGCAACTCCTCTGTCCGACGCCCCAGTTCTAGTACTTGCTGAGACATTTCTTCAGTTGAGTATACACTGGACAGATATTCAATCCTTTCACTCATGGCCTCGAGATCACCGTGAATCTCCCCAGACTCTTCAAGCATAGTCTAGATGGAGATGTGTTCAGAATTGAGTGCCAGATTTGAGCTAAAGATTGGGCCTCTCTCTTAGTACATTCTTACCCTGCAAACTCCTCAGTTTCTACAGTAAACTTTCTAAGTAAACTTGATTGTGTTCTATCAATTTACTGTAAAGCTTAGACAATATGCTTAATTCTGAGAAATGTTGAAGTGCTTCAGGGAAACAGAAGTATAAGTCTCAAAGTTTATTAACTATACTTACCAGCACACTTATTTTAGGATTTTGCCATACATGTTTGCCTGTAAAACTTACTATGCATCATGTATGAACATAATTTGTCTGGAAGTCTGATATATATAATAGGAAGCAACAGAAAACCCTTGGATGCAATGTGAAAACAGGAAAATAGTCATTAATACTTCCTAAAAAGCTGGCTACCAAAGCATTCTGTTGGATGACGTTAAGTCCATCTCTTCTACTTTTGAAGCAGAGAAAAAGCCATAGCAACGTCAGAAACACTATCTCCCACCTTCCTTCAGGATAAATTTCAATTTGTTCATTCGATCCCATGCTTTCATGTTTCACAAGCAGAAAATAAATTGCACTGTCACAGAAAGAGCTAACTACTACTGTGAGATGCTCAGGAAGCAACTGGGAAGAAAAAAAAACTCATCAGTTGGGTACTCATATAGGAACATTTGGTGTGAGAATGCTTAGATGTGAACAAAGGCTGCCAGAGTAGCTTAAAATGGAAAAACAAAACAAACAAACCAACCAAACAAACAAACACCGAAAATTGTGTTAAGCTAAATAAGCACTTCTAATACGTTACTGGATAGTGCTAGGAAAAGAACTGTTATAATCTTTCTTCAAACAGGTATTAGTTGCTGTGAGGCATCCAGTGTGATAACATCTCACTGTCTAAACAAAATGTTCTAACAAAAACTCCTGTGAAGCCAATGTACTTGAGTAAACACAAAAATTACTTGAAACATATAGTATTCTCATTTCAGTCTTCAAAACAATTACACAGAAGAAATCAATCATCTTGAAGACTTGGAGGACAGTCAGAGTAACATAACATTTTTAGATTTTTGTTTCTTAAAGAAAGGGAGGAAAAAATATACCAGATAAATATTAAGATCTTCTATACACTTCTGTTAAATGTCATAGCTATTATAATCACCTGGTAGGCTTTATACTGATCACGAAGCTGAGAGGAAGAATTCCATGTTATACTACCATGCACTAGGATATTTGCTTTCTCAATCCATTTCAGTATGAACTCCAACATCTCATTGTATTCTTCCAAATGTGAAGTAGCCTGGATATAGAAGAAAAAAAATCCACCTCTTATATGTAGGATGCAATTTTGTACAATTCTTAGAGAATCACAGATGTGTTTATTTAATTTACTCTTTTTACTTTGGGGATCATTTTAACAACTTTTACTTACTGTTGAATATAAACTGAGTCTGTATTTATGAGGTTAAAAAAGGTTTGGCTCCAGTAGCAAGCATATCCATTTTTGGGGAAAAATGGCATTACAAAAACTCAGGTCACAGTGGGAGACTGCACTGATACCCATCTGCATCACTAGAGCGTACACTTCCGACATACATTTCAGCCTCACACTTAAGTTTGAAAATAACTTGTCTGAGCCTGTGGCTTACTGCAAGCCTCTTTTGCGTCATTCCTTCTCCTTCTTTTTGTCTTATCATGTATCTCCCCAGACAACTTATTTAAAACGTGCTTCATCCACCCAGGCTGTCATCTTTCCCAAAAAGAGAAAAGTTGCACTTGTTTTGAAGTAGAAGATAAAAGATGCTCCACTCTGATTCATCTAATTTCTGTTTAGTGTGTACCTGTAGTTCTAACAGGATTAATTTCACTTATTTTCAACCATTTGTCCTGTATGAAGAATGGACCACATTACATTATACTTTCACATTTGCATGCAATGTTTGTTTTGACTTTTTAATTCTTTGTAATGGGAAACAGATTTCTTGGTTCTGAAAAAAAAAAATAAATGTCCTAACAGTTAAATCCTTTCATCAAATACATTTGATTGAACTCATACACTGACAGCAATTTTCTATAAGTTTTTAAATCAAGTTTTCAGAAGTAACTGAAAAGAATATGAAACAATTATTTTTCAAGCCTTATAGAAGCTTAGTCATCATGCATGCAGAAGAGAGCTCAAATTATCAAGGTATTAATGATAGAATCACACAAATTCCCTTTCTTTCCTTTTAGTTAGACTATTTTTAGATAGTGATATTTAGCAAAAGTACATAAAGGATTCTAGGTACTGAACCCTGAGTACAGCAGGGACAAAAACTTTGTGAATGATTAAGTGGAGAAAGATCATGAATTATTGGGGCCTTTGTATCTAGACTTTTCACTGAATATGCTAATGATATTCTCCCTCTACAGATAGTGACTAAAATAAAACATTTTCCTTTCCTTTGCAAGGAAGCAAATATAACTTTGTAAGGAAGCAAACATAATTAACAGTGACATGACAGAGGCCTTGAAGAGGGTAATAATAAATTAAATCCTGACACGTTGCGATTGGTAGTAAGATCTAAAATTTGTTCAGGGCACCAGAAGTACCAATCATCAGATGCTTCATGCTAGAAGAGGTTATATCAGCACCATATAGAGTCATTCCACCCTCCTTATTTGACACCAATCTGTGTTCCTCTCTGCTGTGTTATACAAGCCCTGAATAAAAATAGGCAGATATGCCAAGGAATGCATCTTCTTGCATAACTAAGGGAAAAGAAATGAGAACCTTTTAATGCACTTTCTGCTTCCAAAAGAAATGACAGTAAAGAAGCGAGACCATACCTGACTGAGCTTGGTTGCTCTGTACTCAGCCTGCCGTATGGTCTGTTGGTGCAGTGCAGTGAGTTTTCCTATTCTGTTAGCCAGCTGCTTAGCCAGGGGTACATTCTGTTCTGCAAATTCCTGGACTGAAGCATCTAATTCCAGCAACTTTATATTACAGCTGTCCAACTCTTCACCAAGGATCTAGATAGAATAAACAAGAAAATAAGTAAGACAGGAAGCTTTCTGGTTGATTATTTCTAGTCCAACATGTGATTCTTACACCCTGTCCTAACTGTCCATGATTTATTTCATTTTTATTTTGGCTGAAAATCAGTAACAACTGTCTAAACAGGAAGGCAGGACAGCTGGGTGTTTGGTCACCTTTTAAATGTGTGCCACTAGTTTTACCTCTCTGACTTGGCTGAAATAGATAACCATTTTCCCTACTATATCAAAAGACTGAGTCACTTCAGAGTGACGTCAACTGTTCTTGGACAAAGTGAATGGTCAGCACACACTGCCATGACAAAGATTTTTGTTTATTTGAAAGGGTCTTGTTATGCTTACAAACTCAAAAATCAGTAATTGCTCAAGAATGCATTATGAAAAGTGTTTTCATAGCTTGATCCAGACAAAGGTGCAGTTTGGATCAAGACAGACCAGTTCAATAGAAACCAATTTTTAAATAAAATTTTCCTACCATAATTACAAAATTTCTGTAAGAGTTAGAAAAGAAATCTAAAAGGTGAACTATAGTTCTCAAACTGATAAAATGCTTACTGGAGACTCTTTCTTGGGGTGTTGGGTTTTTGCCTTTGTTTTCATGCCTAAGATATTACTGATTCATTCCTTTTGTAAAATAATTCCCATCAAACCCTCCACAATTATTTTTAGAAATATAAATTGCAATCATCAGACAACTGATTCAGAACTGAACACTAATCTAGCCGCAAGTCTTTTAAACTCATCTGGTTAGGACTGTTGTGACAGACTAGTTAAATAATTTAAGATCAATCATTTGATCATTTGTGATAAATGACTATTATTCTATTAATAGCATTACACTTTAATAACATAACTATTTATGTGAAGACATAAAGATAGATGTTAACCTACACAACATACAGTTACAAAAATTTTACTAAATCTCTGGTGACATAGAACTTTAGTCTGTGCCACTTTGGAAAATACATTGAATTGGCTTTCTGGTAAATCCTTGACCATGTATTTCAGTGACATGTTCTAGAAAGCAAATAGCACTTCAGATGATGTTGCTAATAACTTATGAAAACAAACAGGTAATTTTTGATACAACAGACACACCAAGTCTTCCCCTATTTGTTATGCTTTACTTACTTTCACACAGTAACTTAATCAAGCTTATCTTTAACTAGTTAAAAGATGCAAGCAAAAACAAAAGAAGACACAGCTGATCCCCCTGCCCTATCTCCCTCCTATCCCCAACAACAATGAAGAAACAGAAAAAACAACATTCAAGGAAACAAAAATAAAGTTCTGCTCCCATATGATAATCCTAACTTGGCCATCATGCTCTAGTAGAGATGAGTTTTTATGACAGACTCCTTTGCATTTCCCCTTAGCTGCACCAGTAGTATGTAACTTCATGATTACATCAAGTTATATGAGATCAACTACTAAGTCAAATTCTATTTATCAACTGTAAAAATGGACTGAAAAGAATTGTGTTTTAGGAATAGTTTAGAAGCCTCTTGGGCTTCTTCAGATTGTAATCATATTCTTTATTTAGAGAGAATTGCACACACTTTTAATCTCAAATACTCTCTCCACTTTCTTGTTATACCCTGTATGGGCTAGTTTGCAAATAATACTTCTGTACATTCCATTGAACTACATAATAAAATATCTGAGATCTTCACAAATATAATATTGGTACAAATTCTCAGTACAGAAAAGGTTTTGGTGTAACCAATTAAGGAAAGTGTAGTCTTACCTTCTGTTCAAGTTTAGCTTGTGCTATATCATTTGTTTTCCTTTTCAGTTTGGAAAGAATTGTATTTAATTCATTTGCTATCCCCTGAGTTTTCTGTCCAAACTCTTGATTCAGTGTTTTGATATGCTCAGTTTCTTTTTCTTGGGCTTGAATCTGTTGAAAATAAGAAATTCAGTAACTAGAAAACTCTCTTCCTGAAAGGAATTGTCTTTCACTTCGAAATTAACTTAATAGTATTTTGTTAAAATAAGTGGTTAATAAAACTAATCACACTTCGATCACACTTGAATACAGTGTGTTGCAAAGTTACAAAGTCTAAAGAAGGGCCTTACATTTGTAAAGGGAGCCAGGGTCGTATCAGTGGTGACCAGTGCCAAGACAGGAGCCAATGTACACAAACTGGAACACAGTAGGCTCCCTCTCAGTACCAGGAAGCACTCTTGTATTATGCAGCTGACACCACTAGTGGGCAGGTTGCTCACTAAGATTTAGTCTCCCTAACAGGAGATCTTCAAAAGCTATCTAAACATGGTCCTGGGCAACACGCTCAGGGTGTCTGCTTGAGTGACTGGGGTTGAACCAGATGACCAACTAGAAAATGCAGTGATTCTGTAACAGTTTCATCTACTACATTTTACCTGATCTTGTACAGTTACAAGGGCCAGCCCAACTTCTGCTAAATGAAGAGAGAGTTCAGAAGGTAAAATTGTATAAAGCCCCAAGTACTTATTTTGTTGTTGTTCAGCCATTTTTTCAACAGCCTGGCGATGAGTAGTTACTTCACAGAGGAGAGACTAATTACAGAAAAACAATATTGTTAGGAACAACAGTAAAATAATTATGTCCATATAAACTGTATAAGCAGAACATGATATTACTTGCAGCTTACAGCAAAGCTAATTGCTTCCAAATTTTATTTTAATTAGAATTCATATAAAGAATCGTATGTTGAGATTCCATGGATTCTCACTTATGTTCTGGTCCAGTCCTCTGTTCCAGTATGTCATCCGTACATGGAAAACACCAAGTTTTCAGCACCTCCAGTAAATGGAGTTTATTTTATTTTGTTGCTTTTGTTTCTCCCAAGAGCTCTGACATGGAAAAGAAATGCCATGTTTGGCCCATTTATATTATGCAGTTCCTTCATATTTTAAATCGGGAGATATAATAGGATGAACTATATGCTAGATATGTAAAGTTGCATAAATACAAATATTCACATGTATCTTATATAATTTTAAAGTAATATATTACAACCCACTTTTATACCTTCAACTCCTGAAGTTGAGTATCCACATCCACATCAGGATTTAATAAATATTCTTTTGTTTCCTGGATCCAAGTCTTTACAACATCCATTTGTGCTTCAACCTCCTCACGTTCTTTCAGCTCCTGTTTCACAAGCTTTACGCTTTTTTTCACTTTCTGTTGCATACTTTAGAAACAGAAGCAATGAAGAATTAATGACATCTAAACATATTGCTTTGTCAAAAGTACTGAATAATGAAAAGAATGACTAATAGCTCCAAATTAAAAATAAAGAGAGCAGTGTAGCAAGCCTATTAGAGCAGCAGACACATCTCACAATTATTCCTCAGTTCAACCCTTTTAATTAGCAGTGTATTTTGACATCTATGTATAATTTTTTTCTGAACAAATGCAAATGTTTATAGTACGGACACCTACATCACCTTCACAGTGTGTCTGTATTGTCAGTGGAAGAAACAGGTAATTTTAGGGCATAATTTAGAATGATTTGTCACTATTTGAAAATAAACCTCTAAAATAGTCTAGAAAGAAATGCTTAGACTCGCCCATACTAGTACTGTTAATTAGGCAGTAAGAATTAACTGGTTCAGATATGGATATCTATCATCTAAAACCCTGAACCTTAGCTATAAAACTAAGTTTTACATGGTAAACTTTAGATTTACATAAATATTTGTATAATAACAGGACATAATTTTATGATGTCTTCTATTTGCCCATGCCCTAAATCTGGCTGTAAAATTAAAGGATGCCTACTTTTTGAACTTAAGTGCTTTAAATAGAGGAAACAAATGATAAACTAAACTTAGAATACAAAAATTGAAAGGTCACTGTTAAAGGTGAGATGCAATAGAAGATTTTAAAATCAGTTATAACTCCAGTGTAGTTTATGTTATTCTTACATAAATTCCTATCATTAAAGAAAAGCCAGAAGTACATACTCAGTAATAAAAATAATAAGTGAACTATTTTTACTGAATTAATTTTAAGTTACCACTTGTCTAGCAAATCTTGTATAAAAAACTGCCTTACTTGTAGCATCGATCTTGCATTGCTTTGACTTCTTGCATGACTGGTACTTCTTCCTGAGACAGAGGCTTTATTTCCACATCCTGAAGCATATTAAGAGCATGCTGTTTGAGCAGACCCAAAGATGATAGCTGGTGCTCCACTTCCAGAAGGAAGCTGTTGTGGTAATCCATGAGTTCCAGGAGCTCTGTTTTAGATGCTTTTTCTACAGAGCTTTCTGGTAAACGATCTTGCAGTTGATCTATCACTACAGTAGCTTTCTGAATCTACGCAAAGAGATAAAGTTTCTCATTACAATAGACACAAAATGATCCTAAACCTTTTGCTGTATGTTTAGATGCCATATTTGTAGTATATGGTTGGTGCAACAATCTCTATAAAAGATCTAAATCTGTGCCTTTAATGCTGCTAGCTATAGCAAGGTAGCCTATCACTTTACACTAGGTCTCTTCCGTTGTGATGTTTTGCTCCTCCTATTTTTTATTATTTATTATCTTTATTATTTATTATCTTTATTATCTTTATTGACCTAGATCTTTACTCCACCACAGTCCTGTTTGTCATGAGCCATACATTTAACAGAAAAATGATCCTCATTCCCAAAGAGCTTGTAATCTGAGCATAACATAGTGGACAGTAAGAGATAAAAAGAGTCAAGTAGGATTTGAGGAAAAAAGAGTGATGTGACTAGAGCAGTGACAAGCAAAAATATCAGTACTCAAAATTAGTAGCTTCATTCTCTAGAGAAAGAGAAAGATAAAAAAGGAAAAAAGAAAGATCAACTTAATCCTTAGAGGGAAGGGATTCATAGAGGAAGAACCATCAGAAGTCAAAAAAACCCAGCAACTGCATTTACTATACATGTACCCATACAAAAGAATGGAGCAAGTGTTGGAGGATGCAGTGATTCTAAACCTAGGTCTTCATGGTGAAGTTTCTTTTTTTGGTGAACCAAGAAGACTGTAATTCCTGTTCTTTCTCCATCATGAATTTCTTATAAATAAAATTCTTATTTGTTGCACAAGACTTTGTTATAATCTGTTCTCAATGTTTGTGAAGGCCAGTATAAAATCGTATACACAGTTAGAAACAGAGGGATTACCAAGACCAGAAGTTACCTTATCATTAAACCCCTTCCATTCCTGTACTGCATCTTCCAAAATTTTCTCTTGTTCTTGGGCTACATTCTGGAGGCGGGTCCAACGCTGCCACACTGTTGTCATTGATCTATTTACAGTTGCCTTGCTGGCATCATTGCTAACTTTTTCCAGCTGTGAAGCCTTTTCTTCTAGAGTTGTGATCTTTCCATGGAAAGAATTCACTACAGACACAAGAGTCTGAAAAAGCAAAATAAATAAATAAATACAGACATTATGTTTTTCTATTTTTAACAATACAATATGTAACTGTTCAACACACTTGTAGGCAGACGAACCACTTCCATCCACTGTAGATAAGAAAAGATGTACTCTGTTTCAAGTGACTTGGTTAAGTTCCACTTTATTTTGCATATATAACATATTAGCTATAATGATCTGAGGGACTTGCTCCAAAATGGAAAACTCTGGAAGCCGCTGAAATTTGGTGTAACCAGATTTTCTATTCCTTGCTAATGCCTCAAAAGGATAAGAAATATCTATTCAGGAACCTTCTTGTAACAAAGACTGTAACCTTTCCTAATTAGAGTCCAATAGAGTCTAAACTAGAGTCTAAACCTAGCTTCAGGCTTTCACGGGTCAGGACCTCCATAAAACACATTAATTTTTTAACTGAAGGAAAATGATTTCATATAATTTTTAGCTCCTTACCTTATGTGTCAGCAATTTCTCTTCTGCTTCATGAGAAGAAGCTGCTTTAGCTACTGAGAATTCAGATAATTTTTTCTCAGCCTCATTCATCACTTCAATGACCTTTTGTCGTGCTGTTTGATATTCCTGCCACTCAGAAGCACACCTTAAACAAATGCAGCACCAGAAAGAGCAATTTAATGTAATAGAAAACCATTGTTTTCCAAAAAAAAAAAGGAAGACTACTGGGAAAGAGCACACATACAAAAGTATATGCTGTTGATTTTTAATTGTGCCTCAGAGATAACCAAAAACCCTACCCATAGACTTGCATTTAATAGCCTTTGATGAACTTTTCCTCAGTGACTTTGTCTACATTGTGTTGCAAACCAATCCAAACTTAGTACTTATAGTACTGTTATACTATAAGTATAACAGTAATGTTGGTTAAAACGGTGTTTCTTCATAGTTCAAAACATCTACTTCAATTTTATTTGCTCCTCCTCCAATATGTAACTATTCTCTATTTAACTTCTTCATGTTATTCCAAGCTTTAATAAATTTATCATATCTTCCTCAGGATCACATCTCTAGTCAATGTTAGAGAAGATATCAGAGTCTATGAGTTCTAAATCCTAGTCTCTATTTCTGTCTCAATAACACATTTTACAGAACTAATGAAGTGTTGGGATCTGTTTCTTTCATCATTAACACAATGAAAAAAAATCACTAACAAAATGAAAGAAAAAAAAACAAACTATACCTTTGCAACAAATCATGTTGAGTTTTGGCTTCCTGCTTTGTCCCTTTGCCTTTTTCTTCCAATGAAGCTAGATTCTGCAAGAGCTGCTCTCTTGCTGTGGCATGGATAAAGGGCTCCAGATCAGACACCAGGCCCTGTAACTCCTTCAAATTATTACTGAACTGACTTTCTGTACTGAAAAATTCAATGTGGCTCCGTAGGTTCCCCTCTGAGTTCTCAACATCAAGACCATTTTTTGTTAAATGCAGAAACTCCTGAGCATCCTCAAGCCAGTCATTTGTTATCTGAATCACTTGGTAGTATCTTTGGCAAAGGCTATATAATTTATCCAAGGTAGCCTGAAATAAAAGTGAAAATTAAACAGAGTAACAGACAAAAGTTCACAAAACAAATATGTCCTGGCCCTGCACACAATTCCTAAGTCACTGTCACAAGGGCTGAGGACTCCTGGTAGCTCCCAATATCTCCCTCCTCACCCTGGGGTTCCTTTGATTGCAGGCCTCCCTCACACACTGCAATTCCCTGCTCTGCTGCACAACATGCTTGTGCCAGAGTTGAATGCCATGGAGAGGCTCGCTTTCTTTTCCTTGTTCAACATCTAAGATGCAGGTCTGGGGAGATCAGGTGGAAGTAGGTTTTGAGTGAACTTGTACTTCTGTGCATAAGTATATAGGCCAATGTAACATCAATCCTTTCACGCAGATTACAAACATCAAGCCTCCCAGCTATATTTTTCACCCTCATGAATAAGAAACTAATGACAATGAGTATTCACTAACCTGTCTCACATGTATAGCTTCTTGAACTTCACCATCTAGTTCTGTCAACTCAGCAAGAGTGTTTTCCAGATCAGCAGGTATCAGTTCTTTTGCTTTCATATATCTCTCTTTCTCTTTATTGCTCAGTGCACTCATTACTCTCAGGCTTGACTGCACTTCTTCCTGATGTATCTGAACCTTTCGGACTTCTTCTTGGATGCTTTGCAGTTTTATGTCCAAACTCAATTTTACATTGAGTTCTGTTTTCACCCATCTCAGCCAGTCAAGCGAGCGGCAGATTTCTGTCTGGAAGTCTATGCTTTGCACAAGTCTATTCTCACAGTCCATCACTGTGTCACCAATGGTAGCATGCAAATTTTTTAGTTTGTCTTGCCAAGACAGCACTTGATGATTTGTTGTTTCACGTGCAGATGGATCAAGCTGGGGAGAGAGAGTTTCTAAAAGCTCAGTAATTCGCTTCAGAAGACTCCCTGAATCCTGCAAGCTGCCCACCAGAGAATGGTATATTTTCAATTTTTCTTCTATTGGGAGCATTTCTTCATTTACCTTAATTTGTTCATTTTTCACTGCTTCTAACTGTGCCTCAAGCTGCGTACACATTTTCTCATGTTCTTGACATGCTTCTATTGTGTCTTCTAACAGGTTGATTTTCTGTTCTATTTGCCTCTTCAGCTTGTGATATAATGTGACAAGTTTTAACATCTCATCTGGTTGCCATGGCTGGCCGGTGCTTCGAAAGGCTTCCTTCTTCTGGTTTAGTTCATCCACTGCTGCACCAAGGCTCATCACTTCACTTAGGAGGTCCCTGTAGGCCTGCTGGAGTGACACAACTTCTTTGGCTGAAACAGCAGCTGGAGCTTTGTCCATATTAATAAACTGATCACTTAGCTCCATCAAGGCTTTAGTAGTCAACTCAATCAAAGAGGTATATTCTTTTCTAGCATAAATTGCTTCCTGAACTTTATAGAATTTATCTTTTGCCAGAGCAGTGACAGTGTTGAATTGCTGAGGGAGAACATTAAGTTTTTCATCCAGATAAGAATGATCCACTTCATTAAGCGATGGTAGGATTTCTTGGCCATCTCTCTGCAGAGCAAGTAGGAGATTTTCATATTCTGGAGACTGCTCAAGTATCTGTTGATATTTGGACATCTGGGTATACAATTCAGAGTTACTATTCATTACATTAATTTCTGGGAATGTAACAATATCAGCTTGCTTTAGCCAATGGCAAGCCTTATCCAAATCTTCTTTGAAGTATTTCCTGGAAACTATATTTTTCTCCAGCTCTAACAATCTCTGGGTACACTTTTGTAAAACAGAGTCATATATATTCTGTAGTTCTTGCAGTTTACCTAATACTTCACTCTTTTCTTGTTCTGCTGCTTCTTTCATTAAATCTCTCCCTTGAGCCCACAACCCAGTGACTTCATTTTGATAGGCCTTCAGGCTAGCTTGGGCATTCTTACAAGTCCTAATCTGTTTGCTCACGTCTTCTGGCAACAGACAGATATGATCTGGAAATGTCACCTTCCTCTCATGTTGATGAATTTGGTTGGTAGCCTGAAAGACTGCCATGAGAAACTGTGTTTTTTCAGACAGCGCTTTATTCAGGTGTTTTCTCCTCTGGCCAACCAGATCACTAAGACAATCTACATGATGCTGTGCATCAGAAAGTGCTTTCTGCAGATCCTGTCTTTCATTGAGGCCTAAGCTGGTCATCACCCTCTCAGCATCTTTCAACAGTGTCTTCAGAACAAGCTGTTTGGTTTCAAGCTCACTACAAATGGTAAGATGATCCATGAGAAGACTCTGAGCCAAATCTGGAGGTGGGCTGTGTTTAAGAGCCTCTGAGATACTAGGTTGCTGCTCTTCTGCCCATTCCATAAGTTCCTGAAATTTGGAATGAACCGAACTAAGCTCTTCTAAGGTTGCAACGGAAATCTGAATTTTTTTTTTCACAAGTTCCTCCAGTTGAGTCCAGCGTTGCTCAAAATGACCAAATTGCTCCTTTACTAATTCTTTGTCATCAAGATTCAGATGTTCCACTATCTTCTGTTTCTGATCTTTCAAATCTTCCAGAGCAAATCTCTTCTCCTGTAGTGTTAGTGCCAATTTTTGCAAAGCTTCAAGGTGTACATTTGTGCTTTCAGCATCAGATCTGTTATCGAAATGGAGAAGACAGAAATTAACCTTTAACCAACTGTCCTGATTCTATCTCAGGACAGTTTTAAAAGAGGCGATGATGAATTATAAGCCCACTGCATCCTGAAATCAATATGATACAAATGCCTGCAATTTTCAAATTCATTTGAAGATATCAGTCTCAAATATAAAGTAAAAAGTTTAGCATCCTTTATTCTTTTCTTTCATTTGCAATATGCCATCAACACCTCAAGTAATAGCAGCAGTAGTAGACTCCAGCAATTTTACGCACATCCTGTGTGTCTATTTTAAACATGAGTAAAAAGTATCTGCAATAATTCAGTAGGAGTACCTAAGCTTTAATGCAATAGTCTAATAAATAGAGCACTGACAAGAATAAAAACGCAAAATGTTCAAACAAGAAAAATGTCTGATGTATCTGAAAATGCTATATCCCAACATGGGAACTTAAAGACAAAGATGGAAGATGCAGCTCTTTTTTTCAATACATGTAATTATGCTATAAATAATAAGGGAGGTCTGTTTTTAATTAAGCATGGGAAAATGGATTTTTAGCAGATCTACTTAGAGACATCTTGTAAACCACTTTCTGCGTATATGAACTCCTTGCTACCCCTTGTTTTACCTAGCCAAGTTGTCCCACTCTTTTGTGAGCTTTTCCAAGAAAACTTCAACTACATTCATACGATCATGATAATCCACCGTCCTCTGCAGATCTTCCTCCCTCTGTATGAGCAAACTGTGTGCTTGAAGACAGAGATCCAGCCACTGGTTGCTCAACTGTCCGATTTCCTTGTGTTCAGGTGATTCCTGTCCTTGGGTTAGTTTGTTTATCTTCTCAGTCACTGAAGTAAGAGCTGACTGCTTAGACTGTAGCTTCTGACTGAATTCCTGAAGGAGATACAAACCAAAACCAATATGGTGACACTATAAACAATACAGTGAAGTTCAAATAAAAACTCAGAAATAAATATATTGTTTTAGTACTAATTATCTGCCCAGGTAAATGTTGCACAAACATTAATTGGAAAAAGTGCCTTCTCCACTCTACCAAGATTTCTCTCCATCTTCTCAGGTAAGGACAACAAACCAGAGCAGTCACCAGTGATGAAAGGAAGTCACAAAGAAGTCACAATTTGCCAACCAGGCTCCCAGGCTGGCACTTCTTCCATTTACGTTGTAACATACGAGGTAACTAATTTCATGAGAATTCATTTGACCACTAGTGTTTCTATCTCATTTCTTTCATTTTTTATTAGAGACTAAAAATAGGAAACAGCATCTGTAAGTCAGTCACCCCAACATCCATACTTTGTTTTATTCCTCTTTCTCCAATGGCTATTATCACTGCTCAAATTAATATTTGAATTAATAAACTCTGTTAGACAAATTAGCTCATCTACATATACATTTTTTATTGAACAAGAAGTCACAGAGAACTCCATATGAAAATACAGAATATATGGACAACTAAAATCAACCAGATATTCTTTGGCATTTATACACTGTTGGGAGTAAATATAATCTTTTCCCAAATTCCAGTTTCAATAACTGTAACTAACAAAACACACTCAGCTCCAGCACTTTGGTGGGTTGATAAATTTTCACTGAGGGATGGAGGAGTTCTGGAAAAGAGATACTACTGTCCACCTCTACCTCATTCTTTGTGACTCCCTTGAATAGAGCTAGACATCTTCCTACACTAGGGCAAATACAAGGGAAAAATACAGATTAATCCATTTCTGACATTACAATCAGTGCCTGCCATTCACTATGATACCACTAAAATAGTAAAAAATTCAGACTTCTGTCTCTTTACTGACTCCTCCGATTGTAGCAGGACTTAGTCAACATGGTGCTGAGGTATTTTAATAGGTTATGACTTTGTTCAAACACTTCTTTAGGACAGGAAGGGAAGCTTAGCTTTCACTTTGATTCCTGGTACATCAGAAAAGAACACATGAAAAATGTAGTCTAAAAATGCAAAATCCAAGTGTTTAACTACATATCAAAAAAATAATAATAATAATAATAACGTGTTTTCCTCTTTCTTCTTGTCATTTTAATGTTTGAAATGTGTGCAGAATAGCCATGGAAATTATCTGTTCTGTAACTGAATGAGTGAGGATCTGAAGTCATATATCTCACTACGAACAGTAAATTAATGTGGCTATCTATCACAACTCTTGTCCAGTGCTTTTCAGAGTCCAGCAAAATTGAATGATATCCTAGATTGATTTTGAAACAGATCTAGTTAACTTCTAAGTACTGGAATCAAATAACTTAGTAAGCACAAGCTGCAGATATTATCTTCAGATTCATTACAGTCAGCAATTAGCCTATTAAAAGTGAAGGTAAATCAAAACAGTAAGATGAAGACTATATGTTGTTTAAGACAAAAAAAGAAAATCACAACAGAAAAAAAAGAAAACAAACAGAAAAATAACACAGTATTCTGTTTTGCTCTCTACGTCAAACTGTAGTACCAATAAAGAAACTCACTTTCCTCTCTCTTTTGTGTTCTTGCTTAGAACATATTAGTGATTATATGCAATATTTTCACTGCAATTGTATGAACTACCAGACGAACTTCTACCTTACATTCTGTTCTTATCTTGAAATCATCTTACCTTAAGTTGGAGTACCATGTTCTGGGCAATATTTAGTTCCAACTCTGCACGTCTCCTTTTCAAATTCTGTAGCTGTTNACTTTGTTCAAACACTTCTTTAGGACAGGAAGGGAAGCTTAGCTTTCACTTTGATTCCTGGTACATCAGAAAAGAACACATGAAAAATGTAGTCTAAAAATGCAAAATCCAAGTGTTTAACTACATATCAAAAAAAAATAATAATAATAATAACGTGTTTTCCTCTTTCTTCTTGTCATTTTAATGTTTGAAATGTGTGCAGAATAGCCATGGAAATTATCTGTTCTGTAACTGAATGAGTGAGGATCTGAAGTCATATATCTCATTACGAACAGTAAATTAATGTGGCTATCTATCACATCTCTTGTCCAGTGCGTTTCAGAGTCCAGCAAAATTGAATGATATCCTAGATTGATTTTGAAACAGATCTAGTTAACTTCTAAGTACTGGAATCAAATAACTTAGTAAGCACAAGCTGCAGATATTATCTTCAGATTCATTACAGTCAGCAATTAGCCTATTAAAAGTGAAGGTAAATCAAAACAGTAAGATGAAGACTATATGTTGTTTAAGACAAAAAAAGAAAATCACAACAGAAAAAAAAGAAAACAAACAGAAAAATAACACAGTATTCTGTTTTGCTCTCTACGTCAAACTGTAGTACCAATAAAGAAACTCACTTTCCTCTCTCTTTTGTGTTCTTGCTTAGAACATATTAGTGATTATATGCAATATTTTCACTGCAATTGTATGAACTACCAGACGAACTTCTACCTTACATTCTGTTCTTATCTTGAAATCATCTTACCTTAAGTTGGAGTACCATGTTCTGGGCAATATTTAGTTCCAACTCTGCACGTCTCCTTTTCAAATTCTGTAGCTGTTGATCTGCATCCTGGAAATATATCCAGAGCTCAGCCTTCATTTGTTTTATCTCTTCCCAACCTTGAGCCAAATACTGTGAGTTCATTATCTGTTGTTCAATCTAGCAGAAGAGGAAAAAGGAAAAAAAAAAAGGAGTAGGATTGCTTTAATGCAGATAATTTTGGAGACTGGAGGATGAATACCAGTCTTTCTTCAAGCGCAATACTGTACTCACAGCAAATTCCTTGACTAGATTCTAAAGAGGTTAATATTATCCACAATGAAACTCAACCTTCAAAAGCTATAAAACTCAGTCATACACAAGGAATGCTGTGAGGAAAAATGACCCTTGTGCAAAGCAAATATACTTGTGTGTGTGTTTTCAGTGTTCTAAGTCTTTTGTTAAAACTTAAATTAGTTGTTTAATTTACTGTAGTCGATTGCATGCCAAGATTACTAGTGGACTGTGCCCTACGTATCTTTTGCAATTATCAAGAAAACAAAAACCACTTTATTTATCTCATCCAGTTACTTTGTCTATATGCCTTTTGTAAAATGCCAATAAGAACAATGCTTATCAGACTTGAGCCCACTAATCATCTTATGCCAATAATCACAAAGCTTCTTTTACTTCAAACACATGTAGGAAGTCTTTAAGGTTTAGACATACAATCAGTTTAATATATTCCAGTACTGCCATGTCTATGATTATAATATATGACTACGATATTAAATGCTTTCCACTGCTATATTCACAAATGGAGAATCGTATTCTTGTGGCTCTTTTAGCTATTCATTATTTGGACAGCCTTATTGTCAACAGACTACTTGGATTTGAACAATTTTCTTCTCTGGTATGGAATGTTGGTACTTTATTTATTAGATTTTTACTCTGAATATAAGTAGTTCAAGAAAATTTGTGTGTGTACACACGTGTGTGCATATGTGAAACAAATTTTCATACTTTAAAAATTGAAATCTCAATAATATAGTTTTCTAATAATGTGATTTTATTTTAAAACGAAAGTACTTTGAAGCTTAAAATTTAGGTGCACTTCTGTAAATTCATAAACTCTGTATAAAATACATAGATATCTGAATTGAACTATGATAAAAATTATTATTATTATGAATGTATTATCATATCCTAATAAATACCAGTCTACTATTGAATGAATAATACATTAAAATCTATATAAGATTTAACAACAAGAAAACAATAAACTGAATTTTGTTTTATGAAAACAGTTTGGATGATTTGGATGCTATTTATGTGACCCTGTAACACTGCTTAGGTGCGTTTTGGATACTTTGCCCTTTATATTACTACCAAAATAGCTTTAAGCCAATTTAATTAAAAAATAATAATAAGGAGAGAAAGAGAGGGAAAAAAAAAGTTTCTAAATGAAGTACAGAAGTTGAAAGTAAGAACACTCTTCTTCAAACTATTACCCAATATGACCTTTTAAAAGAGGACAGATCAAAGCAGTTAAAGCTCTAAATAAGATTAAAAGCTGTTTCTTGTGGTTATCTTGTACCATTTGTTTTGTTTGCTGAATATTTTTTGCTGTACTCTTCACTGTGGCATCTGACAGATCACACATGGAGCACAAAAGATCCAAATATGTATTCGCCTGTTCCTGCAGAGCCCGGAAATGTTTCACCTGAAGGAAGACAATCCCCAAATAAACTCAGACTGTGGAATAAATCATACTTTTTTTAAATCATGTGTTTTAGAGTGTTTTTAATTTAGCTCATTACTTCCAAGAGATGAAATGTATACTTGCACTATTTAACTAGAAAATGTAAAAAATGCAGAAAAGTGTAACTCTTAAAATCTCGATTATCATCCACATAGCAAAGCATTCAGTGTCATATACATTATTCAGCTTATGTAATCATGAGTAACTATGATTATAAATATTATAAATTTTAGGTATAAATAATAAATAATAAAGGTATAAATTTTATACAAGGTGACTTACATTCCCAAGCTGAATGGGAAGCAGTACTTTATCTGATTTATAAATCACCATGCTGCCTGTACCTATTAAATTCTCCAGCATTTTCTGCATGGAGGATCCAACCCAGTGGCACAACATGCTTTTTCCACATCCTCTGAATCCTTCCCAACCTCTCCTTCTATGACTGATCACTTGTGATAATATTATACTACTGAAGGTTCTTCCTCTTGACATTGTCCATAGAAGCTCATCTCACCATATGAAGACTATCCTCATCCCACGTGAAAATGGCAGTATCAGTATCTGACAAGTCGAGCTTTACTGTATTTCCTAGAGTTCCATGGAAGAAGTTGTGTGACAATCTAAGCCAGAGGGAGAGTAGTGGCTTCTTGCAGACAAGTTACATGGCAGCAGTGTGCCCTTGTGACAACCCTGAATTACTGTATTAGCAAGAAAGCAGACAGCAGGCTGATGGAAGGGATTATTCTTCTACATTTACACTTATCAGGCTGTGCCAGGTGCATTGGGTCCAGTTTCCCTCTTCCCCCACAGAAGAAACACTGGAAAACTGGTGCAAATGCAGCAGAGGGCTGGGGTATAAAAGGATGTAGCACATGGCATTTGGACAAGTCTGATGGACCTGAATTTGCCCAGCCTAAAAGAGAGAAGTTAACTGCTATCTCCCATTAATTTAAGGAGTAGGACAGGTGGGAATAGTGTCAAAAAGACAGCAAACTTCTTCTCAAAGGTGAGCAGATAAAGAAGTAGAGGAAGGGACAATTAAAATCTGTAGTATTTCAAGGTCTTAATTAAGCCATATGGTGGATGAGAAAACCCCGAATTTCAGCATTTTCAGTATCAAACCAGTTAAATTTGAAAACAATGTACAAGTCAGACTGTTACCAAAAATAATCAGGAAACAAAGAAGCCTTCTGTAATGACTAATGTGAGCTGGAAGCAGTTCTATCCTCAGACTGAAAACTTGTTTTGTTTGCCTGATAACACACCCTGTGTCCATGGAACTATGAAACCAGATCTCATATAGGAACATTAGTAGGCAGACAGAATGGAAAGCAGAAAGACTGCTAAACACAGACACAGAATATCTGAGTCTGGTTATCTAATTAATCAACTGTTTTCAAATAACACATTTCTAAGCATTTAGCAGAGCTAACAAAAACCCTGTGTGATTCTTCACCTATGTTGTTTTTTTTCTCCTCAAGATATTTCTTTTGCAGATGGGAATAAACAATCAAGATAAAGAGATCTCTGAGGAGGTTAGAGAAAGTACCCCATTTCTAGTAATGTAAAGCTCTTACCTGAAATCACCTCAATAAGGATAACTGAGCATTTTTAAGGTGCTGAACTTTTACCTGCTTAACTGCATCTGCCAGGCTGAAAGGCGTCCAGGTACTTGGTTTTAGTTCTGACTGTACTGTAGAGAGCCAAGTCTGGCACTGTTGGAGGGTATCTTGATGATTGACATGCTTCTGGAGCTCATGTTCCAAACTCTGGTACACCTAAAATAAGCATTTTGGAAGTTCATTACATTTTCAAACATCACTATTGGCTCTCTACCCACACCTTGCTAACTGCAGGAGAAAAAGTAATAAGTAAGCAAGTAAGTAAGTAAGTAAATAAAAGAATGGTTAAAATTGGAGATATATTAGCTCTTGTACATAGGAGTACCAGATGAAAGCTCATCATGAGCACCTTGATCATTTGTGGATATTTAAGGTATGGTTTCTGGAAAGAGAAAATAGAGGTGAAAATGAAGAGCATTTTCTCTATTCCTTCTTCATCATTTTTGTTATTGATCTATTATGAGGTTTTACCTACCTCTACAATTCTTTCTGACTATTAAGATTTTATTTTTTGTTTCTTGTATTCCTTTATCTCTCTTCTCGCTGTTTCTCCCTGTCTCTCTGTCTGAAACTATGCTGGTCTGATCTCCTAATCAGATTAACAGATTAACAAAATCACCCAACTAGCCCTTCTTAACTGCGTATTCTGGTTTTACTAGGAGACAGTACTTCTTAGCACATAATTAAGAGCAGTTATTTATGTATCTTTGCAATTTTCACCCTAGTTTTGGAATGAGGAAAGTCTCTATTTTCTTGGCTGTGACTATTCAGAATATACTGTCATCTATCTATTCAGAATCTACAAATACACAGATAGTTAATGCTGGTCCCAAGGTAGCATTTAGATCACAAGGAATTTATCTGCAGCATGATAATAATGAAAGGCTATATTCGTAATTTATAGGTTCATTTCAAAACAGTAGAGTTTTTATCACTTAAGAATCAGCAAGTATTTACAGAAATAATAATGTCCGTTATTAAAATGCATTTTAAAGATCTTTGAAAAGATTTACCCTTTGGGCTGTGCTACATATGGCAGAATAGCTGTCCCTCATTCCTTGAAGATGGCTTTGTATATTTTGCTTAAATTTTGCTTGAAGATGTTCTGTGCACTGATTGATCAAATAATCACCTTTACTCTTAAGGTTGTTCAAACAGTCTTCAAATCCTGCAATTTCTTCCATGATAGCCTAAGAAACAGGTAAAATACTTTTGAAAAGACATTTTAAACTTGAAATATGTTCTACATCACAGCCTTTTAAGGAGTTTATTAAAATTTTACATTTTTTTTCTGAAATGGTCTTCCTCTTCAGCTTTGGAAAAAGGTTTTCAGCTAATGTATATTGTAATAGTCAAGCTCTTAGAATGCATTTGCAACATAAAAACTATTGCCAGAAGTCTGTATGTAGGTTTTCTACAGAAACGTCAGTAACACTGCTGAATTTATAAAGCTTATATGCTCATGTCCCCCAAAAGAGCATCCTTAGTCTCCATTTGTTGTATTATAACCAGAGCTCTACCAACTTCTCCTGTGTCTAGTACTAAGGGCTAAATCTGATGCTGAATCATGTCATATTCAATAAACTCTTCCACAGTGGGACGAACCTTAAATCAAATTTTGTGGAGACAGACTTTTATTCAAAGCGATTACTTAAGGAAAAATATGCTAATTACTATGAGTTAAAAGGTTTCAACATTTTCCCTTGGAATATCAGTTTCAAAATACGTGTATGAAGAGAGGGAGAGGATTTAATATCAATAGCAATACTTTGAATAAAACCAGTGGAGTTATTATCTAATAAAAGGAAAAAAAAAAAAAAGAAACCTTGAGAAAAAATATTTATTTTCTTAAAAGTATCAGAGCCAAAAATGCCTTGGGAGTAAAATGACCCAAATTCATCTTTTGTGGTCTGTTTACCAGAACTTCTCAGTAAGAATCCAAGACAGAATTATAGCAGTGTAGAAAATGCTCTTGTATAGGTTCAGTTTTACCCAAAATACAGTGCTACAGGGTAAACATGTTAATGGCAAAGAAGCAAAATTCTAATTTACCAGGTGAAGAAAGTTCACCCAAGCAGCAAACTCACCTTGTGGTTGGCTAGTTGCTGAGTGATTACTTCAAGATTGTTACTCTCCATGAGGTCAGGGCTAACCAGCCTGCTAGACATATGTAATAACCACTTCTCTCCTTCCTGCAAATCACTGTTGTAATCCTCGTGCTCTTTTACTCTCACCTCCAAGGTTTCAACATATGCCTACAAGTTCACAACAACCAAAATTAAATAAGAAGAACAAAAACAAAATACCAAGACCTTACGAGAGTTATCTTCCAAATTCATATTCCCATGACTGAGTCATATGATCGGACAGTTAAGAAAGATACTGAAGAGTTTAGCTGAGGTAAGAAAATCTGTGGTACTGAGTAGTTTTTCATCCAGAGTAAAGTAACATACTTTGAAAGCTGAAGAAAACAGTGAGGATCCCATTAAGGAAAAAAGAGGAACACTGTCAATTGGCTTTAATTTCAGTTCAAAACAGTTATTACAGACAGTTTAAGAAACTGCACATGGCCAACCAAATGTTGCAGTAGAGTCCCTGCTGCTCATAGCATTTGTACACACAGATTGCCTGTGAATGTAATATGCAAACTGAGAATAAAAACACTGAGATAAAATGTGATTTTAAGCATATTTTTCTTTTAAAGAAAGATTTTTTAATATAAAATTTTCTGCATTTAGCTCGACAAAATATATATAATGCAAGATATATAATAATAATCTTGTGGTACAAATCAGAGGATAACAATATGCTACTGAATTGGTAATTAACGAAACTTAGGTCAAGTTTAAGTACTAACATGGTTTGCCAAGTGCATCTTTGCTAGGGGTATAACCTATTAAAAGCTTCAGCCATACTCATAATTCAGGAGGTATTTAGAAGCATTAGGTCTTTCAAAACACTATATAAATGTGGACTCAGGAATTAATGTTTAATTTATATTGCCCTTTCTGAATTAAATTGCATCTGTCTTGCAGTTCATTTTCTCTGATGACTTCCACTTATTAATGAAAACTAAATTAAATGAAGTTTGCATGAGGTTTAGCAGAAACGAGACAAACAGATAATTAAATATAAGTGGCTCTGTGTCCAGGGTGCAACAATACACTATGAAATAAGCAGTTAACTTCCTAAAAAGGGGAGAAATAAAGCAATTTGGAACAAACTTCATTTCTTTTTACCTTTGTTGCACTGCAGAGTTCCTGGTAATCACTCTGAAGGTCTTGAATGTTGCTCTTTAGAGTCATGTCATTCACCAGATCAAAAAGTGCTTCTCCCTTTTCAATAACTGATTTTATTGAAGGCTCATGGGACAAAATAGTCTGCTGTATAGACTACGGTACAAGCAAAAATAGTAAAATATGTATTGAGCACTGAAGATCTATTTCATTCATTTACCTTTGATCTGAAGCACAGCATTCTATCACATTATGTATCATAACGATAAACTTTGACATGACTACAGGACTACGTTTTTCAGCCTTGCCCTGAGACAACAGCTTTGCAGGTACCTAAGAGCAATTTCTCCCATTGAGAGGACCTAGAAGTATGGCTGATAATCTGGGTCTGCTAGAGAACGGAGAGTTATTATGTTTGAAAGGGTAAGTGTTAAGGATAAAACTTGCTCTGGGGAACAAATTCTGCAAGCAGGTGGGCAATAAGATATTGTTAAATCTCTCCCCATAAAGAGATAACAATTCAGATGAGTGCATAAAACTGATCTTGGTGTATCTAGTTTGAGTTCCTGCTATGCCACTCTTCTATCCCTAGATCAGACAGTATGGTACAAGGCAGAATCAAGTAATAGTGAGACACTAGCTCCTCAAACAAGCACACAGATGTACCATATGATTTTGAGTATTTAAGCTTGGAGGATGGGGGAACAAGCAGGAGAAACTGTTTAAAGATAAAGCCTTGATGCTGTACAAGTACTATTCAGCAACAGCAAAAACATCAGCGCTGTTATCAACACTGTTTTAGCTATAAGTATCAAGAACAGAAGTGTAAAGACTAAAGTGAGGAAAGTTAGCTCCATCCCAGCGAGATCCAGTATACATATAACTAATCACCTGGAATCTTGGAGTATTTCACAAAAGTATTACTAAGAGAGGCAACACTTATTTTGCACTTATTTTGTTAATTATTTTCTTTGGTTAGGAGAGGTGGGGGGGAGGGGAAGAAGTTTCATTAAAACGCAAACTAAAAACAGAGGAGGCCATGGAAGCTGATTGTCCTGGATGTCAGTTGAGCTGAGACCACCAGCTTTAACCAAACAGCTGATTAAACTAATGCTGACAGAAGCAATATCTGCAAAGAATAAAGAAGAATTAATTTTCATTCTTGCTTAAAAGAAAGTTAACTCTGCTGATACCAATGGAATTCATGCGGGCTGTTAAGAGTAGAATTATCAAATGTGGAAGTATTATTAAAACACTGTCAGTGCAAATCTAGGTACTCATTCTAATTCAGGCATCGAATCATGCATGTTTTCACACTGATGCTGCTGACCCAGATCAGAGGGATAAATCTATTGAGAAAACTTGAGCAGACATTTGCATCAGATTTACTGTAAGTCTCCTAAGTCTCTAGGTCAAAATTCATTAAATAGTACAACAATACAATCACTTTTTACCTTGTATTTGGACAGTTGGGCCTTTTTCTCATAGAGTTCACACTTCGGCTCCACTGGAGTACGTAACATGGTTTGGTACTCTGTGAGCCACTGGGTTTGTGCCCTATACTTGTCTGAGAATTCCTTCGCCAGCTGAAGACACTTCTCTGAAGTCACATGCTCTTTCCTGATTGAGCCAGCTAAATCTTCAAGCTGTTCCACATGATCTCCAATTTCTTTTCTTAAGCAGTCAACATCATTTTCTTCCATGTACTTTATAGCTCGCTCCCCCTTCTCACGAGCAGATTTCAGTAAACTGTGGCCTATGTCCATATCACTCAACAGAAGCTGTGAAGAAAATTAGTTAGGAGAAAATTTATGCAAGCTTTTTTCTCTTTTATTCCTTGCAATTCTATTATCAGTTAGAGGATAACAGTTGTTTGGTTTTGGTTGTTGCTTTTTAAGAACACTAGGAATTGTTAGTGAAATCAAATGGTCTTTTCATTACAAAATTACCTGGTGTTAAGGTGTGATAAACAAAAAGGAAGCAGAAAAAAAAAAAAAGCTCTTCACTGGACTTGTGAAAATAAACAGCAAAAGTCAGATCTATAAGGAGATGGTTCATACTTAAAATTCTGAAATGGATGCAAATTTTCTCTTAATACGTTATGTTTAAGCTAGAGGAAATAAGAAAAACTCATTTACAACTCTGAGATGAAACACAAGCTTTACTGCAGAGTTATTTCAATGATGAGAAAGAGGAAGTAATTCTTGACACAGTACTTGCTAGTTTAAAATTTATATGACAGGATGAGTTGGGAGGGAAATGTATTGGAAGCTTTAAACTGAAACAAAATATACAGAAACATGCCTTATGGAAAGACGATATTATATTATTTAAGACTATCATAACAACCAAACTGTGATGTAATATGCACATGGTATGAGAACACAAAGTTTTATACTGGATGATCTTCATTCTGTTTATTTCACTGGGTAGGGTGAACTTTTTTGAGCAGCTGTTAAGATACATGCTAAAACATAGGTACTTTTTGGCGGACAGAAACTGAAGACAATTACTGTGTCCAACAAAACTGTACCTCTAGTTTCTGCACTTTTTTCTCCATTGCTGTTTTATCCAACACATCAAACTTGGTGATCACACTTCTGAAGTCCTTGTTAGTAGATCCATACCAATCTCTGTAAGCACTAAAAGTCAATTCTGACTCCTCCATACATCGTATCTCTTCATCCAAAAACTTTGTTTCTTCCTTCAAAACAAACACAGAGTTTAGAGGAAGACACAAGAACCACCTTGATGTTTATCACTGATATTGACAAGAGATAACAATAAAATGCCATTTATTAACAAAACCTGCTATACTAAGGTTAAACATATAGGATTTGCATCCTTAATACCTAATGGATAATTGTCACTGAAATCTTCTGAGAGTGTATATACCATAATCGCTGATATTAAAACTGGGGAAATCATAAACAACTGAAAAGGTACTTCTAATTTGCAACTTGTGTTGTGGCTCATGATCATGTAGTATCTTACAGTGTCTTACTAAAGATTTTACCTTACAAATTCAAATTTCCCCATACCTGTGTATTTCAATGATAACCTGAAAAACATTTCCCTAGTTACAATTCAGCATTCAAATTTCCTGAATTCTGAATTTCTTTCCTGATACTATCAAAAAAGAGTAGTAATCATATGTGATCAAATCTGAAGGTATTTGAAAAGGTTTTTAATATTATTCTCTAACACATTTAGTCAAATGAAATCTACATGCGTGTACACACTGCTATCTACATGTATATATACACTGTATGTATATATTTATGTGTGTGTGTGTACACATTAATATATGTATGGGCGCATGTATTTATATAAACACATAGATAAATATGAGAATATTTTTCGTGGTTTTCCATAGGTATATCATATCACGACATCATGCAATGAACTGATGGCACCAGGATGGTTGCTAAGGAAATACAGTTCCCAGTATTAATGAAGTTTCCAGACTGCTCTGGTCATTTCCCGCATGATTTCTGTGAAGAAGTGACATAGAAATATGAGGACGTCCCTTCTTCTGCTCTGCCCAAACTTGCCGTTTGCTTAGGAGATACTGACTCTTACCCATTTGATTTATTACTCTCGATATCTTTTATATTGTATGATATCAAATTCCTTCACCATTTTAGTAAAATAGTTTATATCAATCAACTCCTCCTTCTCACTTCTCTGCCAGCTTCCCATGGGGGAGAGTGGGGAGGACCTAGCTACCCTGTTGCAGACAAAAGGCCCTTGATCCATCACATTATATTACATAGTGTACAGTAATGACTAAAGCTTGATTAAGTCTAATTAAGAAACTCTATCTACACTTGCTTCTTAGCTGACAATTTACGATGTACTAATGAATTAATTTTCATAACTCACCAAGACACGAAGAAGGAGAGTTTGATATCGAGATGTAAGCTGTGTAGCCTGATTTCCCATTCCACTGATAGTGAGACCTTCCTCTAGTATTTGTTGAGCTAATATCCCAACTTCTTCCACATCATCTTTGTATATTGTAATTTCTTCATGCCATTTCTGTGACAAAAGACATTATCCAGTTTATAATTCAAATGACTTAAACATAACAGGAATTTAGCCATAACTAAGTTAGGACATTACTGAATGAAAAACAAATACAGGTTATAAATATGGAGTTGGAACAGTCTGAACTGCATTTCATTACATTTAGTTCTTTTTATTTTCTCCTGAATAATAATAGAAATTCAGGTTGAACTTCCTACAGAGTTTTATGATGTCCATATTTCAAAAGAGACTATAAAACAGAACCTTAAATCTTTACAAACCTAGTTCCTGTGTTTATTCAAAACAGTTAATTACATTTTACTTTTGTAATTGGATTAACTCTTTCTCACTTCAGGACCAACATTTGTTCTCAGTAGTGTCTTTACATTCCACAGAGCATACAAATTCCAGGTCTCTTTACAATATTTCAATGTTGGTACAGCCATACTTTAATTAGTAGAATGGGGAATACACTCAGAATTTATTTGAATGTTTTCTGAAACTTTCACACTAAGCATTGATGCGGAAAACTCACATGGTATTTTGTTTAAGGAATTCCTTAACTACATTCTTTACCTTCATTTGCTGAAGTTGTATCTCTTTCGTTGCCCTACCAGACTGCCTCCCAGTCCTGATAGCAACTTTCTCCTCCAGTTCTGTTATCCAGTCATTAACTTTCTGGAATTTTTTCTCCATTAACCTCAGCCTGCTCACAGTAGCATTTAATCGGCTTCTTGCTTCAGAAAGATTGTGCTGATAAACTTGCCAGTCCTGCTGTATGGATTCCAAGGCTCTGTCTTCTATCTGTGGTATGCCCCAAGGAATCACCTCCTCTCTGGCATGGACAGCAGCATTCAGTAATGCTTGCCCCTCCGCACAGCGGACCTGCAGCTCCTGTAAAGGCAGTTATGGATATATACTTACATTAACTGTTTTTATTAAATGTTGCACATGAAGTCCTGGTTCTACTTCAGACAAAAACAGTAGCTCAAGTTGACCATTCAGGTCTCTATGGTTGAAGATGCACCACACTAAGAACACTTCGATGACATGCTCACTTACAAAGCAAACCTAGTATTGTTATTAGGGGCAGAAAATCATAAAATTATTAACAGCATATGCATTAAACTCCTTCCCCTCCTAATCTTTTTATGAGTTCTGAAACAATAGTTGTCAGAGTTGTCATGACAGCCTGCAATCCATTCATCACAAACTTAAATTCAAAAGTTTCCAGATGTGGCAAAGACACTGTAAGACTAACTCTGAAATTAAATCTGTATAAAAGCAAGGAACAAGATGAGGATTCATTCTTTCAAAACTAACATGCCTATTTATTTCTACCTGTGTTTGATACACTATTACAAAATAATTCTTGACACATTCTTCTGGATATAAATGACTTTTTCATGTTTATTAGAACTTGTAAGAAATTATGCCAATCTGCTTAAGAAACATAACCAGGAAGTGAACTGATGAAAACATATCTACATGTCTTCTAGGTTTACATTTGAAATATATACTCAAATTTTCAAAATGAATTCAGTTACAGTAAACTCTTACAGGATGAATTATATTCAGTCTCTAATAACACGCAGGTTTTCTCAATATCGTGAATAAAACAATAAATATATATTTTTTTTTATCTCAGAAGCTAAGTACAGATCTTTTCCTAATTCAGTAACAGGTACGAAAATATTTTTAGACCTCTTAAGATCGTAACTTGGAAACTACTGCAGTAGTTCCAGTTTACTCTTCACTGTCACCCAGGAGATTGACAGTTTTCCCACCTCACCACATGTTGTGGTTTTGATTTTGTTATCAGTATTCCACATCATAACATCATGTAGTTAAAGAGTTAATGCTCCAGTTCTGTGGATTGACAATTTTCCGGGTACCTGGTTGTCATGGTTTTCTCAGAAGAGAAGAACAACTACATACCCCAGAGGACTTTTCACTGCTCTGTTTCTGCTTTCCCTTCAGAAGGAAAGATAAAACTGCTGGCAAGACATTAGATGCTCCCTCTTCCTTTCTGCTTGTCTCTGCAGCATGTGTGCTCCCTGGTCATCTTGCCTTCAGCATTAGAGTAAGACCTTCATTTTTTTAACACACTCTCTCTTTCATTTTATTTGATTTATTAGTTTCAATTCCAATTATATTGTATTATACTGTGTTATCGTACATTCCGATATCATATTTAGTACATTAACTTCCCTCTTCAGATCATTGCCACTATTTTCTCTTTAGGCCTTACCCTTTCCCCTTTTTCCCCTTTCCCAGGGTGTGGGTTCATGGGTCCCCCCACCTCATTAATCACGGAATGGGGCCAAACTGGCCTGTAAACCACTGACACCATGTGAAGCAGTCTAGATGACTGGAACTGCCCAAAGAAGACAAGTAAATATTGCTTATAGTATTGGACTGTAAGCAACAAAAGATGTAAACTCAATGAGAACACTTTTGTTATGCTGTGAAGTAGAGGGAAAAGTTAGTATCCTCAGTGCATATCAACATCTAAAATAAATTCAGTACTTGAAAAGAAGTATTAACATGACTGAATAATTCATTCAAAGTCTGATACTCTCTGGAAATGAGTATCAATGTTTGCACTAACTTTACTGGATCCACTTTTAAACAAAAAATTGCTTAGATATAATGTGCAGTCAAGCTGTTCTCAAGTAAAAAACAAACAAACAAAAAAAAACCCCACGATTTCCAATTTTGTTCATGTCAATATTATTCTGTTATTAAACAATAACAATGTCACACACACTGTACCTGTAGGTCTCGGAGTGTTGTCTCCTGTTTCTGGGCATCACCTTCAAGATGTGATAAGCAGCTAAGTTTTTCCTGTTCCTTCTCCAACCATGTTTCAAATGCCTTCAGATTTCTTTGATATCCCTGATGTAAATTAAGCAGTTCTTCAGCTTTTTTTACTGCCTCCTGTTTGTAAAAAAATATTTACAGATATATATATCTTAGCATATCATCAAACCAAGAAAAAATAAATCCAATAATGGCATCAAGGTGAATAGTTTGTATCCTATACTGAGTTTTCCTAAAAATCAAGAGTAACTGGGAAAGAGAGCTCAAATGTGAAGTTAAATTTTCTTGAAGATTCATCATCTAAGCTTGTGACTCGTGACCAATTTGTGATCACTATTAAATAGCAATTCAGTGTATAAAAGTAAAATATCTGATAAATTTTTGTACAAATTTAAATTAACTTTACTGAGGTGGTCAACAAGAGCTTAGAATTTTTTTTTCTGATATCTTAAATAAATAGATAAATCTTAGTTTTTATCTGTTTGTGTTCTTGTCTTTTCCAGGTTGCAAAGAACTCACAAGGATCATCAAATCCATTCTGCTGAATCTTCTGGCATTACAGTCAGTTTTGGTAATAATGCTTGTGTTTAGCAGTAAGACTCTTGAATCGTCCAAAAATTTTGGTTTACTTGATTGTCTAACTATACTTATTTCAAAAGTCACATTATTGCAAACCGCAGGTATTCATAAATACTTCCAACTTTTCAGTCACAGTGAGTAAAATCATATTTAAACAAAGTCAATTAGACTTTTGATGGAGAATTCCTCAAACAATTAGCTTGAGGAATTTTTCAGATTCGTATATTCAGAATCTTTCTCAAAAGATCTGAAACTCAGTGGTAAAAACACTAAGCTGTTATGTACATTAAGTTATAGCTTCCTTCAAGCTCTTACTCTTCATTTAACTATTAAAGAAAAAAAACACAATAAAAAAGTGATCAATTAAAAAGCTTTCTCTGCTTCCTAGTTGCAAAATTAAATAAATAAAAACTGTAAAATAAAAAAAAAAAAAAAAAAA
>VXAB01004701.1:622773-767285 GCA_013399175.1 Odontophorus gujanensis | reverse complement strand
AAAAAAAAAAAAAAAAAAAGGAAAAACTGAAATAAACTGTACCCTTGTTCTGTCTTTGAGCATCTTATACCGCTCCTGAAGTTCCTGGAGTTCAAGTTGAGTGACATAATGCTCAGCCATTCCACTGCCTTTTAGTTCAATTGTCTCCAACAGACCGCTGTGACTCAACACCTCTTCACTGAGCAGCTGCAAAGCCAAAAGAGAATGATGCATTCATGAATGAGCAGCATTAAAATGAACTACAGATCAATCTCGCAGTTAGTCAGCCTTTTTTGTAGCTGGTATGCGTTGCTGTTAGGTTATCATAAAACAAACACACCTTTGCTTTGCTGAAGGTAGCTGTTTTTTCCCTCAGTTCGGCATATTGTCTTTCAGAAGAATTCATGCTTGCTTCTATTTTATCCATCCAGCTGGTAAACTGGCGAACATCATCCTGGTAACTTGTCCATTTTGAGAGAGCTCCTTCCAGTTGACTGTAATTTAAAAATGCACATTTTTTTGTGATAGTGGATGTCCTCATGCTAGTTAAGTAGTGAGATATTGTAATATGTACTTATTCTGGATCATAAGACATGTATCACAAACTAAACAGAGACACAAATGTTAAAATCCTACAGGATTTAACTAAGACCACTGATTGGAGTATAAACAGAACTGAACTTTTCAAACATGGAATATTAAGGAGACCCATGAAGTAACATAGCTAGCTGATATGTGCTAAGTTTTGAAAGTAAAATGGAATAAGAAGCATAAAACCTAAAATCAGAAATGTTCTGTTGCTGCATTGTAATGTTTAATTAGTTTGATTGTTAAAATTGAAATATTTCCAACCAATTATGCTCTACAATAGAAGTCTGCATTTATTTTTCTGAATTCCTTTATTACTTGAAGCATTACTGCTTTAAGCATCACTTAAAAGTATCACTTAAAATATCTTCTAAGAAATTTAACAAGTGGAAAACCAGACAGTATGTTGATAGAACAACTATTATTGTTATCATTAAGAATTTAATGCATTTTGTGAAATTCAAAATAAAATATATAGACTGTTTATGAACACAGAATTCACTTTTACAAGAATACTGTCATTGTTAATGAAGTTTAGCTCCTCCCTCTTGTCACTCCTTTTTCTATTCAATTGTAATAGGTCATTTATGGCTTCCAGACTTGCAGTGTTAGGTACATCCAGTTTTTTTCATTAATTTGATTCTTGAAATAATAAAAACGTGTATGAACTTTTAAAAATACTTGACAGGGCATCACTATGCACCTCATACCCTTTTTACCTCTTGCACCGGATACATGCAGACAAAAGAGAAGCCCAGTTCTCCTTCAGGGTATGCAACTGCTGTTCAATCACTTGTACTCCCTCCAGAGAAGTATTTTGAAGAACAGATTCTCCTCTTGTCAGAATTATTTTCATTTGGATTTCCTTTTCTTGTTTCACTGTTAGCAGTCCCTAAAAAGTTAGTACATTTTTTCTTTTTTTTAATTAAAAGTGGGCATGAATACGTTAACTGGATACAAAATCTATGCAGAATCTCCCATTGTAACAGACAAGGTAGGAGACATTCTGAAAAGAATGTCATTTAGATAAAAAATTGGAAGATTTATTCATAAATAAATAAACAATTCAATAATTGGTAATAAATAAATAAATAAATAAATAAATAAATATAACAAATGTGATGAAAAAACTCTTCTGCATAGCCAAAGTTATCATTCTGAAATACTGGGATCTGCCTGTAAACCAGATTTTATAACAGAGAAGCTCAGAAGACTATCAGCAATATCAACAGTGTAGTTGCAAACTAAGAGCTTTTAGTACTATATAAAAGCCTAAAAGCATGAACCCAAAACAATGAACAACAATCTTATTTTCTGAGCACTGACCTTTATTATCTTCTGTACAGTAATATCAACATGTGCTACATCTGTTTACATACCTCCAACTTTAACATTCGGCTGTCCAGAACATTTTTGTCAGCAGTAGGGTGACAGTAGGACTCCAGCATGTGAACTGCATCAGCCACCCAGTCTTGGAGATCCTTGAAACTGTGAGAGAACTGCTGGTGCTCTGCTACGACCCTATCCATTTTGGAAACCTTCTCCTACAATTCACACAGCAATCAGAATCAGTATGTGTTCAAAGGATTATTTATTTCCCGCATTTAAGGACTTTAGCACAAGTTTCATAACTGTACACAACAATTCTCTTTGTACACTGATTGTTAGAAGTATGCTCATCTGAGCACTGAATGAACTTTGAACACATGCAGATGTTGTCCAATCATAATAGTAAAATGAAAATTCACAAATTATCCTCTTTTGTTTTCTAAATGTAAAATTTTATTTCTTTATCTCCTCTCACTCAACCTCGATGAGAGTTCTTGTTTTTCCTTTTTTATTTGACATCTGGTATATCACATCTAACTAATAACTTCGGTATTTTATCTGAAGATAACTTGTGAAATCTGTCCATACACAAGACAGATCTAAGCATGTGAAGCTACACCACTGCAGCAACACTGCTTTATTGATACTGGAATAATCAGACCTTTTTTTCCCCTCAGTAACATTCACGGATTCTCAGAACCAGAAGAATAGGTCCAACCTACTGACATAAAGTCAAGATACTGAAACAGGTTAAGAAGGTTACAGAGATGGATTTGTCTCAAACACCCAATTTCTCTCACTGATTGGGCCATATGTATGCTCTGCCTCAGACATAGGGCTGCTTTATGATTTTACCTTCAGAGAGAAGATAGAAATTGGAAGAAAAAAAAACAAACCACCAACAATTCTTCAATTACTCAAACATATACACTGGTAATTGAATCGTTATCTCATAACACACATTACTGTAGTAACTACAAGTCTTAATTCAATGCCTTCTTCACGATTGACAGGATATGAAAAGTGAAAGTTCTGATATGAAGACGTTCTAACTTGATAAAACAATATAGTAGGAATACTTAATGCTGAAGTGTCTCACTGAGTACAGCTCAGCAAAACAGGTTAAACTAAGAGTTCCTAGCCTTACAATTTAGAGAATGACCTATCCTTTTCACCGAACCTTCAGAAGAAGTCTAATGGGCAATAATTTTAAAACAATGTTGAAGGCCAAACTCTAAGTTTTAAATAAAACTACAATGCAAACAGTCATTTTTACGGAATATAATTTTAGTAATAACATTTCCATATTCTGTATTTTCTAAAAAAATAATAATAAAAAAATAGAACAAAACAAAACAAAAAAAAACAACCACCAAACAAACAAACAAAATCTAATCAACAACTCTACTGTATAAAAAAACCACTTTTCCACATACCACTTATTGCAAGACTAAAATGTGTTTAGTTATTGGAAAATCACATCGCTTTGAACGGGAGAAAATGGGCAACCAGGACAGAGTTTTTAAATTACAGTTTTTGAAAAAAATCACAATTCCATTTGACTGACAGTCCATGGAATTATGAAGGTCTTTATTTCTCACTCTTTAAAGCCAGCACAAAAGACCATAGTTCAGACATATCACAGAGCAGAAAAGCAAGAAAACGGTAGTGTTTCACATTTCAATCTTTTCCCACACACGTCAAAAGAACAGCTTAAAAGCACATACACTGAGTGCTTTACCTTCGTCAGATTGCTTAGAGTAAGGTATTGCGAAGACAATTGAGACACTCTGCGCATAAAGCTTTTGCTGACAGCTTGCTCTTCCAACAGTTGCTGAGCTTTCTCTTTAAGCCTGTTGAGCTGATGCTCATGGCAGCTTATTTCCTCAAGGACAGACTGTAAAGCATAGGCACGTTAATATTACAAGTGAGGGCAAGAAAGCAGACAAAAGAGAAGCTCGGATCACCCATGAAAATAGAAATGACAAAGAGCAATGTACTGAGAAGCACACCATACATTTATAGCAATAAAGCAGCATGTCCTAAAAAATTTGAAGATATAAACACTGACAGAACAGGATCATCAAAAGCAATTCTTGATAACAGTTCTCATCTTATTTAGAGGAAGTGATGAGGGATGACAGAATTATGAAGCTCTTGTAAAGCACCACTGAGGCCAGCAGAATGGGAGATGAAAGTTAAGAAGTCACCTGCAACTTTTGCTGTTCTCTCCTCTTGGACGGAAGGTCATGGAGGCGACTGCTACTCCCTTGTACCATCTTTTCTGTTGTGCTCAACCATTCTGCCAGAGGCTCAGCAGTTGCTTCAAAGTCCTTCATCTGGATCTTTAAGTTCTGAGAACACATGTAATGTATGCACACATCTAAGAGCAATTCCACAACTCTGAATATAATTGTAATGCACAACCCACAGATCAAGTACATACAAAAAATACACTATTGCAGCCAAATACTACCACAGCTGTTCAAAATAAAATGATGCTGGCTCTGCTCCTCATATCATAGAGATACTGAAAAAAAAGTTTGAGAGAGCATCTCTTTAAGACACAAAACAAAGGTAAATAGAACGTCTACACAGTTGAAAAGAGGCTGAAAGAAATTTCTTCTGAACTGAAAGCTTTACAAAGCTTTGACTTTACTAACTTTGACTGAACATAAGTCTATCTCATGCAACCAGGAATGTGTGAAGCAAGGTTACTTTGGGAAGTAAGTTACCTTACAAAAGCCTGCAGTCATGCACACTAACCCACATTTAAAGGCCTGTCATTAGTCCTAGGGACTGTTTGACTAAGCTTAACCTTATCCCAAGGCTCATTTCTGATGATATTTTCTTTCAATATAAATTCTTGGTTTTAAAAATGTGTGACACATGTAGGCATTCCTTTAGTGCCTGCATAATTTTCTTATAGGATTATTCTGCATAATTAAAACAAGCACCCGAAAAAACTCATATGGAACAGAAACCCAAGCAGAGCACTTTCTATGTCCTGGGTATTTTATTTATGTTTTCAGATGGTCTTTGACTTTTTAAAGCTATAGCCTTTTAATTTTAACATCACAGTATAAGACTAGTTCTGCGAGACTGAAAAACGCTATGCTCAAAAATCTTAACATCTAAGGAAATCTTCCTTCCAATAGCTACCCTGAGATGAGGAAAGTTACCTTCTTCTACTCACGAATTTTCTTTGAAAAAACTTTTTAATACAATGCACAATATCTATTTAAATTTTTTTTCCTCAGCTGACTAGACATTACTGTTCAGAAACAGGAAGGCCTAAGAACTTTAATTCTTCTATAAAATGCAAGGAATTCCAGCTAAAACCTTTTGACCTTAAAACCTATAAACTTAAAAAAAAGAACACAGGAAAGACTTATTCACCTTATGTGTGAATACATGCCAGCTGAATTGTGAATTCTGAACAGAGAAGGGCACTGGGGTTTGTTTAGAAATTTGCTCAGATCACTTACAATGCATCAATTAGCAGTGAAAGTGACAGTGTTTAACCACTGCACTGGAGCTTCAATCCGCACTGGTGTCAGAACTCAGGGTTATAAGATTTTAAAAAGAACATGTATCTTAACATATTCTAGTAAACCAATATTTTTCTAAGGCTTACAGTCATCTCAGCCATTGCTGTCTTTGCTGCTTTCACTTACTCTGAACACCACCCTTCCACATGAAACATCGCACTTAAAATAGGTTCACGTTAGAAGGATATAAGTAAACATGAGTAAAATTGAAATGGAAAAATGTGACTTCTCGAAAGTAACTGTTATTATGTTGTGTCATAAGCACCTACTGCTAACATGAGAATAAGGATGTCTATTAAGTACGTGTGGTTTGAAACAAAAAACAAAGAGAAAATTTAGATTCAATATTTCCTCACTGTGACTTTGTTCAATACCTCCAATGCAGATTCCTTCTGATGGAGGGAGCTGATAAAATTTTTCCAATCTTCCTTAGCCATAGCACATTTGTCCAAGATAACTTTAGCCTTCTCTGTTGGCAAAATAGAGCAAAGCAGTTCTCCTTTGGATGCTACCAAGTTTAATTTACGTTGTCCATTCTCGCTTTCTGATAAGAACTCCTAAAAACAATAATAATAAAAAAAACAACAACAACAAAAAACCTTTCTGTTTGCATTCTGTAAAAGTTATTTTCATTAGCTTTGGATTGCAGTAAAGGTGATTGGTAAGCTTCCAGAAAATTTAACAGAAATATGAATTTACTGTATCTACACATTGACTTGATAATTCATATTTCAGTATATTACATTTTAATATTATTCACATTTATGAGGGACAGTCATGCATATTATAGGGATAATAGCTACTTAATTCAGAAGTGTAATGCACCTAAATAATATATACTGATTCTAGGATTACCTGTATCATCTACATTTTATGAGACATTACCGTTCTTTCAGTTGGGCATTATACACTTCTCTTCAAGCATTCACAGTACAGAAAGTAGTAAGATTTTCATCTCAGGAAAGCAGGGGAACATATTACCTTGCACACTGGAGATGCCCATACTGGTCATCCAATCAGTGTATAGAGGTACAGGTTAAAGTTTAGAATCTTAGCAACACCTAAGCTGTATGATTCACCCTCTTCTACATCCTTTTTTTACTTTACCTGGCACAAAGTTTTTACTTCTAGCAAGAAGTAAGATTTTTTGAGCATTTAGGATTCAAATGAATTTAGCAGTCTCAAAAACAAAGTTGCTTTAAAGTACTATTACATGATAGAAAAGTAGTTTAACAAACATAATCATCAGATTACCTTCATGTTGTAAGAAAAAGTGCATGAATTAAAAAAAAAACAAAACCACCAACAACTAAGATTCTGATTTTGTGCTCCACTGGAGGTCAAGGAGTGAATGCAAAGTGTCTGTTAGCTTTGAAATACTTTGCTGAAGTTCTTACTTTATTAAAATCAAAGATTTGATTGCCTTGTGAATTAATGATGTTAACAGACAGAAAATGAACTATTAACAGAAATAAAACTGAAGCTTATATAGGCTCCTATGACCTTCCTGGAAGTCTTAAAGCAGTTAATGCATGTCAGAAAAGTTCATTCCACCTAAAGGAGCACTCAGGAATAAGGACAATCTAAGGCCTTTAAGAAGCTGCAGTAACAACAACAACAGAACAAAAAATAATAATAATCTGACCACTGTTGGAAACTGCTTTTACTAAAAACTCTTTTATTCATTGTCAGAATCTGTTGACTTTTTTAACCCCTTATACTTACTCTGAAAAAAATCTCTCAATTTGAAGTAGCAAATAAAAAAAAAATTACTGTTACTTCAATATGGTATTGTTGACCCTTTCAAATAAACCATTTAAGCAAAGGAAAGTAAATTTACCAGGGAAAGAAAGAAACGATTTGGGTCTTGGTATCTTTTGTGAAAATGACATGAATTTATCCCATTGTACTTTCTATCTGAAGGTGCAATATTCTCATTATGTCATTCTCATTTAGTTATTTTTACTTAAAATTATGGTTATATTTTACTCACAGAAGAATTTATTCCACTTGCTTTAATAAAATAAAATTTTAATTGGTATTCCTTTCCACATATTATCTTGTTTTAGCTTTCCATGAAAAATAGACTTATTAAGTACCTGTCTTTATACATTTTCATCTTGCTCTTACTTTATAAGGGGTCTATTATCATATTTGAGGAAAAATATTTACATAACTTTAAAATAATTTCATGGAGTAAGTAAGTATCAGTTTTGATGCCCTCTCAATTATACATTACTCTCCTATCTTCAAAAGATACCTTTTTCCACGTTGTAAAAGAAATAAGATAGTATCTCCCTTAAATGAATGATACGATGTTACCTGTATTTTCTGTAGACTCACTGAGGCTTCACCGATATCCTGAGGTACATCGAAGCATTTGGCTGTAGTGACTTTTGCATTGACCAGCCACTGCTGGAAGTCCCTGAAACTTGCCCGAAATCTTTGCTGCAAGATCTGCTCTTTACTCTGACATCCCTTTGAAGCTTGCAGGCAAAGGCTGGATTTATCACATCAGGGAATCAGAAGAGAAGAGAGGGAGGAAAGGCAGGATTCTGTTAGGTGACAATGCTACTGCTTGGTTCTCTGAAGTGAGCTTAGGTTAACATGGACTCCTCCCACCAACTCTAAGCACTTAACTGAGGCACCAAGAAATCCATTAGAAATTTGAAATTCCTTAAAAGTGAAGCATTTGAATCGGGTTTCGCAGATATGACAGACAAGCATTTCTAGAGAGTGATTCAGTACTCCTAAGTACGAGCAGCTTCTGCAAGCCTTTTCCTATTTAGGCACAGGACATGGAAATACAGCAATTACAAATTGAACTTTAATGGCACAGCTAAATTTGTAACATTAGAAGGGATCAACTTGGGTCATCATGCCCCTCTTCCCCAGTTACAGAAGCTAAAAACTAAATCCTCTGCAAGACACAGCAGAATCTCATGTCTGAAATGCAGGTATCAATAACTACAGTGGCTTGAGGGAAAGTAAGAAGACAGACAAACATTAGCTCCCCTCTTTCAGCTAAAACAGAAGTAAAATAAAGAACAAAATTAAGAGAAAAATTTGAATATCTTGTTCCTATTTCTGTCAAATGAACTATAGCTATACCTCAGTTTCTTACAAGGATTCCTCCTATAATAGGCCAGGTGTTGGCTTAAGTTCAGTTTGGTAGCATAGCCTTGGCTCTTAAAAAAAGGACAAGCTGCTACAAAGCTTGTATGCACACACAGAAGGGACTGATTACCTATAAACAAGATGAAAGTATACCTGTTATACTCCTTTATCAACCCTGAAACTTTTGAAGAATGGGTACTCAAATCTCTAGAAAATCTACAAAGATCATTTAACTGAGTCTTGATCTCATCAATCACATGTTCAGACTTGATCAGAGCATCCGATGTTTCCTGTTAAAACAAAAGAAGTGAACAATATTTGTAAGTAAATTAAAAAAAAAATCAAAGTTCACATTCAATTTCATTTACAATTCATGTGTATCTACTTTTGAGAGTATTTTAACAATCAAACACACGGAAGCTCAGAGGTTTATTTAAAATTATGGACTTCCAGAGGCTAAATTTCTGAATGCTTCAACTTTTGTAGCTCAAAAAGTCTACATTGAAAAGTTTAAGACATGTATTTTAATAAATGAGATATGGTACATATACAGGAAATTACATACAACATAGCAAATCATATCATAGAATCATAGAATGGCTTGGGTTGGAAAGAACCTCAAGGATCATAAAGTTCCAACTTCCATGCCACAGGCAGGGTTGCCAGCTGCTAGACCAAGTATTAGATCAGATTGCTCAGGGATACATTCAACCTGGCCTTAAATACTTTTGGAGTTAGGACATCCACAGCCTCTCTGGGCAACCTGTTCCAGCACCTCACCACTCTCTCAGTAAAAAACCTTCCCCCTGACATCTAATCTATATCTCCCCTCCTTTAGTTTAAAACCATTCTCCCTTGTCCTATCTACCCATGTAAAAAGTTGATTTCCCTCTTGTTTATAAACTCCCTTTAAATACTGGGCAAGTGAAATGAGGTCTCCCCACATCCTTCCCTTTTCTAGTCTGAACATGTCCAGTTACTTCAGCCTATCTACATAGGAGAGGTGCTGCAGCCCTTGGATCATCTTCATGGTCCTCATCTGGACCCTCTCCAAAATTTCCATATCCTTCCTCTACTGGGGGCCCCAGACTTAGACACAGTACTCCAGCTGGGACCTCGCGAGGGCAGAATAGAGGGGAACAATCACCTCTCTCACCCTGTTGGCCACCCTTCTTCTAATGGAACCCAGAATACCATTGGACTTCAAGTTTGCAAGCCCAGCTTGAGCTTAGTATGCTCAATAATAACTATTTTGAGATGTATCCCAAAAAATGAACTTACACACAAAATTTTGAAATTTCTAAATCTCTAACATTTTCAGAGAATTTCATAATGTAAAATTACAGCTTGTTACAGTCCTGCAGGAGTTACCAGCCATCACTGCTGCAACATTGTTTTGTAGAGAGCTAAAAACAACAACAAAAAAAGTACTTTTGTTGACACAGCTAACATCACTTGGGGAAGCATGATAACTACTCCAACAGTCCTCATGTTGATGTCCATAGTATGTCCACTGTGGAACCCTGCCAGGTACTCCAGCATAACTAACAGTGTTGACTTGGCTCCTTATTTCATTGTAAATGAGATATTTTGGAAATTCTTCTTAAACCAACAGGGAGAAAAAAACAATCTTCCAGCTGTTACATTCACTGTAGCAAGAGTTCTGCAGTGCAGGCAAGCCAGAACATTTGGCATGCATAGATCAGTTTCAAAAGTTGACTAAATCTAAGTTCCAATCTGGAAGAAGTGGATGTAGACTTGTAAGAAACTGATCACATGAAAGTGAAGATGGATTAGAAAGGAGACAAGGGAAGTAGGACAAGGATGTCTCTCAGTTGTGTTTCTGAATCTGTACAAAAGGATGACTGAAAATATACATAGTAAATGTTTTGCTGTTGTCTATCAGCACAAAGTTGAATGCTTAATGAAGACACAAATTAAGTACATAAAAATATAGCAAAGTTTCTGAAAATATATATATTTTAATCTCTGAAATTAGTAATATAAGTTTCCACAAAGAGTATTTTTCACTGTAAAGTGTTAACTAACTCTGCAGTAAAAAAAAAATCAATTTACGTAAATCTAAAGTGAAAACACATTAGAATCACATTAGAATTAGAAATTAAAAGACACTTGAAAAGGTCAGGTTGTCGGTTTGTTTAAAACCACACAAAATAGCCTTTGAATTAAGTAATTATGTAATAACAATGATGTTTAAGGAAAAAAAAAAACAGTAAACTAAGAGTTTTTATTTTATCTTACTATTGTAGACTACGTACAGGACTTCGGAAGCATGAGTAACGACAACACACCACCTGTGACTTAAACACAGGATGACAGGGAATATGTAGGGCAGGAATCACCATACCAAGATCCTACTAATGCGGGTGGTTTTTTTCTGTTTTGTTTTGACAAAGAAAGTCCTACAAGTATCAAAGGCGTTAGAATCATTAATTTTCAGTGAAATCTTTTATTTTTCAAATAACTCACCCAGAATAACTTCTAAAAGATTATTTTGATGAAGACTCACATGACAAACCGTATGTCTGACTATTGCCTATTTCTATCCAGAGACACTGAATCACTGATAACACTGTTCCAGTGACTCGGATTTAACTTCAAATCTGACAATTACAAAAATAATTTGCTGAATTTCAAATTCAAGATCTAGTGCTGTTATGCTGCACATATCTAGAAGGAGCAGAGCTTGACTGCAGGATAACAGAGGGAGCCTAATTCTTAGAATTAGGAAATCCATTTTTAACTTGTGGCCTTGGTTTACATGACAACAGAACTGCTGTGAGACAATGGAAAGAGAATGCTGCAATGCTGTTTTACATTCACAATAGGGCCCATCTCTTGAGTTCAGAAATTGAAGGATTACTGTCCTGACTATATTCCCTGAAATTATATAATTTCATACAGTAGGACTGCACATAGCACATACTGAACTTCCTCTGCATTTTCCTCCTTATCCTAAGTTTATAATTTTAGATTCTAAATAGTTTTACATACAGTGACAATACACACATAGTATATAGTACTAGTAAAATGTCTTATGTTTTTTTTTTTTTCTACAGGTCTTATAACTACAGCCGTTTCTTGCTGACAATTTCATGTCGTATTTTCCTTTTTAAAAACATAACCATTCGAATAATTGTACCATTATTTACTCCAGTGTAACTTCTATTCTATTACTCCTACAGTTATGTACTGGCACGAAGACACAAATCTTTGAGTTCCGTGAAAGGAGAAACCACAGAAATAACTTGGCACAGACTCTTGAGGAGAAGATTTATAATCTCAGTTTAAAGAGAAGTTGTTTTGAGACTTTTTGAATGTTTCTTCAGTGAAGAGGAAAGCAAGAAAGCATCACATAACTTTTTCTGAATGTATTTTGTTCTAACACAGGAAAGGAAGAGTAAGGTACTCTATCTTTTTGTTTGTGATTCATATGAATCCAGATACATACAAGTATTTATGTAAGTATCTTCATTCTTGTGAATATACATTCACATAAGTGTGTGATACGTATACATGTGGAATATTTGCTAGAAGGCAATCAGAGAAAGGATCTGCATCTCTCTTTCTCTGAATTCCATTACATTCCACAGTAAAGCAGTCATAATGAGGATAGCTCAAGAAACTGAATGTATACTTAACACATGTGAAACAAATTGTAAGTAAGAAAGAAATCATTCCAGCTGCTGCTCAGCATTTAGGAAACGCTTCACATTTTCCCAGTGGAAGATTACGCTGGCTGAAATGCTGAGCAGCCCAAGTTCAGAAGCAGCATGTTAGCTCCTTCATTTTCTTACAGCCAAGCCCAGTTAATGTCTGAGCTCTGGGCAGCGCTTGCTAAGCCTCGTACAGCACCGGCCAAATAAACGTCTTCTGTAAACACGGCTTGTTTTGAATACAGTTACAGAAAAGCTCAGAAAGTTGGAATTTTTCAGGAGATTTTCACAAAAGCGCTGCGTTATTTTCTACTTCTCCCATTCTTAGACAGCGCCAGCAGGCACAAGTTCCCTTCCCTCAGTCACGGTACACTTACAGCCGAAAAACCGCTTGGAAAAGAGAAGCGAGCTTACTTTCTCCTTGCGCCAGCTCTCCACGATCTCCGTGTCGGTGTGATGGCTATCGAGAGGGACCAAGCTCTGCGACCAGGCAGCCAGCAGCCCTCCGAACCGCTGCACGGCCTCCTCCAGCCGTGCAACTTGCACATTGAACTCCTGCTCCGACACGGCCATCTGGCTCAGCACGTCCCGCAGGCTGCGCTGGCTCTGCAAAGCGCTCTCTTCCCACTGCTTCCAGTCCAACTGCAGGGCCTGCATCTCGGCGGCGAGGAGCTGGCACCCGACGGCGCTCGTGTTGCGCTTCGCTGCGGGAGCTAGCGTCTCCACTCGGCTGAGGCGGCCTGCGCCGATCTGGCGAGAGTCTACCAGCTCCTGCAAAGCAACATCCCCATGGTAACCGGACACAACTGGGAAGGGGGCCCGCCACGCGTAGGGCAGCCGCAGTGGGGGCAGAGCGCTGCTCCGAGCTGCGGTTCCAGGGGCACCGCTTCGAGAGCGGCCATGCTGCGTGCGGAGCGGCAGCGCCTGGCTGGACGGCGGGAGGCTAAAGCGCAGTCAGGAGCGGGTACGTGCTGTATGCCGATCGCAAAGCGGCTCTGAAAACTCCATAGGCTAACGGGAGGAAAAAATGCTGTTTAGAGACTGAAAAACAGTGCTCGGGTTAAGATGCAGAAAATAACTGTTTTGTGATGTTTTACATAAGAAACTCCGGTACAGAGCTGCTCGTGCCATCTTAAAGAACAAGGCTGTGCTGCTCAGAAAACACTCAGCAGCCTACTGCCATCATCTGTGATGTTCCATAATTGGTTGCACATGTGGCTTTGGGTTGGTTTTGTGTTTTAATTCTTTCTACAGCATCCAATTTCATCCTTGTACAAGTTACTGGAGAATTTGGTAGTTCTTAGCTATAAAAGCTGGAAAAGATAAACATTATCCCCAGTCACTATGTGCTGAAGTAATGGTATTTATTCTCATTATGAACTAGAAACTACTGTCTCCTCCCTTTTTCATATTATAAATGGGGAGTTTGAACACAAAGGAGGCTAGAAAATAGCAACAGTTCTGTAAGTTGCCCTGAATCCTCCTTCAGTCTGTCCAGTGGCCCACTCATGTATAGCAACAGGCTAAAACTCCACTAGCATATTTGAATGTAAACACCAGAAATGAACAGAACATGAATCCTACCTTAATGCTGCATTCAGAAACGCTTAATTTGCTCTATCAAATGCCAAGGAATGGATGGATACATTTTAATGCCAGGGTAAGAAGAGTATGTATGGAGAGACAACCCATACACTTCCACTGTGTTTAGGGAGAACAATCCTTGCACTATTTCATGCATCTCCAATTCATGCAAATCACAAAAGGTTGTTTCTGACTTTGATTCAGCAGCTCTACTTATAGAGAAAAGGGTTTCAAGGATGAGGACAGAGCAGTGTTCATTAATCAGCTAAGTTAGAATCTTCTGTGATGCCATTAGGCTTCCACTCTTGAAAACTGTTTCCATGTATGAAGTGGCTAACTCAGGTCTGATTGTCCTTTCCTTACATAAGTAATAAAGGAAGGAAGGCAAAAACATATCGTAACTTAGAAAGTGTGTTTTCAGCTCACTAAAATGTAACCTCCACTTCAAATAAACAAGAGCAAGACCCCACAGTTTCAAGGCTCTGGACTACAGGTTCTGAATCACAGGTGCAATTATGATAGCTAACATTCCTTACATTGATTTTGGCCAACTTTTTCTGTATCACTGATGCATCTCCAGTTGTATCGGACCAGCGGTGCAGCTCTTCCTTTGCAGAATGGAGCCAGTCTGTGAATTCATGCACTGCATCGAGGTATAGCAAGTGATCCTTCACAATGTCTTCCACTTTCTTCATTTTCTCCTAATGTTTAGATGGAAAAAAAAATAAAAATCATCAGTGTACTTAAACACTTTCCTGGCTTCCGTCCAGACCGTAATGGTATAGAAAGCTGGTCTCCACTGTGCTACACTTCACAAGGTCTGGTTTAGGTTTGTCTAGGCAGGAATGCTGGCAGAAATACTACTCTTACTTAGAAGCAAGTCTCCATAAATGTTAAGCAGAGTCACAGAGTTGTCCCATATGAGGCTCACAAATGAGGAGTTCTGCTGTTTAAAAGTGCAACAGATGTTTATGGTGCCAAGTTCTGTTTTAGCCATCAGATCAGAAATGGAGGCCATCCACACATTGTCTTTCTTGTTCCCCTAGAGGACTCATAACCTGACACCGACGAGCAACAACAGCATGGTTCCACATCAGTATTTTAATGTAATCATAAGAGTGGGGCCAGTTTACCTTATTATAATGAGATGAAATAGTGTTCTTGTCTACACTGGCCTTGGATCTGACTATGTCAATATGTTATTAAATTCGTAAGAACTAACCATCAGGAATGTTTATCAAAATTAACCAAAAGTGAACTTGAGCTTTCGATCCTGCATGGATACATAGATTTAGACCTAAGTGTCCTTAAACTCGTTTTAAACAGTTATGAATTAAACAGAGGTTATTTTTACTTTTGAATAACTCAGTATTCAAATAATGGTTTTCAAAATTAAATTAGATTATCAAACTTTGCTGTTCTCTCTGAAAACAATCATCCTAATTTCTTGGAATGTTTCCTTGATGTTTAATAACTGAACAACTATGACCTAAAGTAAATCCTCAAAATGGGTCTCTTCTGGTAGCAGTGGCTTCTACCAGTTGCAGTCAGTACAGTTCTCTCCCAAAGGAAAAACTGCAAACTTGTTTATCTGTCCCTGTCTCCAGGGAGTGGAGAAGGGAGCAGCAGCTTTGCCTGGCACATCATCTGTCCAGTCTTGGCCCATCCTCTTTGCATGGCACCAATTCTTTTCTCAGCTTGGTGGCCCTGTGCTTCTGCACAACACTGCTGCCCCACAGATGCTGAGCTCACAGCAGTTTCCAGTCCCCATTCCCCACAAAACAGAGGACATGCAGGCACCAGAAACACAGCATGGCCTCAGGTTGGCAGGAGGAGGCGTAGTATGTCTTCCAATGTGAACAAAGTAGAGATATCTGCCCCACGTACTCAGCACATGAGATTTTCTCTGCTAGGTCTAATGATTCATCCAGCCAAATATTCTCCCCAGTGTTATTTATTGGTAACACACAAACCCTGCAAACATATTTGGCAGTTTCCCTTATACTTTCTTGGCATTTACAATTATTAGTTCAAGAACATAAAGTTCATGCCTACTCCTTTTCTTCAGTGTGTGTTTATAAATATGTTGTCAGAGGCTTTGCCCATCACCGTTTTTAAACTCCTGATAATAATACATAGCAGCAGACTATGGAAGTTTCTACTCTTTCAAGTAGAGATATCACATTAAAATAAAATTCTACTAGGTTTAATAAATACCCATTGAAACTGTGAGATTTGGTGGCTAACATTTCTGTATTCCTGTTAACCATTACCTTCATTATTCTCTACCCTGAGTCTGCATTTCTCCCTCATCTTTCTTCACTTCAAACAAATGAATCCCATCCCTCCTCTGCTCATAACAATTCCATTTACAAAATAAATTTAAAAAAAATGGCCCCTTGGATTTCAGTTGCAAGTTCTGATTTCAGAATCATGCAATCAAGTTTCAGAATTTTGTATCCCCCTAGATATTGCCTTATATTTATCTTAATTGAAGTACACCTACTACCTCTTTGCCCACTTCTCATATTTTTGACAGTTCTTTTGGAACTATCATTGGACTGTTCAAGTTAGCAGAATATTATTTGCAAGAGTCACTCTCCATTCCCTTCTCCAGGTCATCAACAAATAAGTTGAACAAACCTAGTTCCCATATAGCTTCTTGAAGAATCCTGGAGTTGACTGTTTTTCATTCAAAAACAATCAGTAACCTTTTCTTCCTACACTGTAACCAATTTTACATCCATCAAAAGCCCTTCTTCCAATTCTACGGTAGTCTACTTTGTCTCATTCTCATGTAGCATTTTTTGGGGAAAGCTTGTCAAAGGCTTTTGGAAAACCCAACTGTATTGTATCCACTCTTATACTTCTTTTTAATGTGCTTATTGACATCTTCATAGAACTCCAGCATATTTGTGTTCTAGTTTCAGCTGAGACAGCTGACTTTTCCCTCATACCTGTCTGGTATGATGCTATAGCTTGGCTTTCAGAGAAAAACAATACAGTGTTTTTAGTCATTGCTGAGCAGCGCTGACAGAGAGCCAAGGCCATATCAGCCTCTTTTACTGTCCTGTCAGTAGGGAGAGTTGAGAGGGCACAAGTTGTTGGGAGGGGAGAGAACCAGAATAACTGACCTAAACTGGCCTAAGGGATCTTCCATGCTGTATAACATCATGCAGAAGGAAAAAAATTAAATGGTTAGGAATGGGCAAGGCCAACAGCCACTGCATAGGGACTGGCTAGACACTGATTGGTGGGTGGTAAGAATTGCTTCTGCATCATTTGTTTTGTTTATATATATTATCACAACTAACTATCCTATTTTCCTTCCCCCTTCCCTTCTGCCCCCCCCCCCCCCAATCTTAGTAAAGCAATTTCTATCTCAACCCATCAGTTCTACTTTGTTGTTTTTTGGGAGGGGGAGGAGGGAGTGAATGACTGTGTGATGATCACCTGTCTACCAAGATAAACCACAACAGTTTGTTAAAGTTACACTTTCCAGATACCATACTGACTTTTTCTCAGCGGTCTATATTTATCTAATACTGCCCCCAGTTTCATTATCAAAAAAATTGCCTAAGAAAGTAAATTTATTGTTGTATATAGATTTTAGGAGAACATTGCCATGCTCACTTGTGATGGTTTTTTTTCCTCACAAGTTTAAAACTAATTTTAGTGAGTCAATTTTTGCATTGTTCCAATTTCAATATCACTGAAAGAAGCAGTTAAACAGGCATGAAAGTTTGCTAATTTACCAGAAATAAGATTTTTTTTTTTTTCCAACTGGAAAAATTAAAGAAAGCAAAAGTTCATAAGAAAAAACATCAGTGTGCAATTAGATGGTTATTACAGACAAGATAAATCTAAGAGGGCTTGTATATCTATGAATACGGTCTATGAATAAAGCAATAAAACAATGGCAATACTATATCTTTCCCCATAAATTAAAGAAAAGAAAAAAAAAAAGAGCCAAAAGCAAATTACAGGATTCCACATAGTGACTTTCCCATCAACTTTAGTTGAAAAAGTTTTTTTTTTTTCTCTCTAAATAATTAAATTCTTGTTACATATTTAATGTTTCTTCCAACCAGATAACTTGTTAGACCTACTGATTTTTTTTACTTGGGTTTTCTTTATACTATTGACAACATATTACTTCAATATAACACATAGCAATATTCTCAATAAATGAAACCCAAACAATTCTTCCATCTGATTACTAAATGTATGCATATATTATTTACTTCAGTCTCAGAGCAACATTTGTTTCTTATTATGTGGCCTCCTGATGGTTGAGAAGATGGAGACAATCTCAGGGCTACTGTTAGTGTTCTGGATTTGTATGGTAGAAGGGCTCTGTGAGCTGTTCTATCTTTCCTTAGAAATCAAATTGAAGACCTGTATAACAACTGCAGTGATTAGTGACTTAAAATAACATAAAATGAGCATATATATTTCTGAAAATAAGTTGTTTTTTTTTTCTCTGACCACATTTTCTGCTCAGGTAAGCATTCCATTTTTATCTTTCTAGGTAAAAAAGGTGTGATAGGAATGAAAGAAAAAGAATTAGATGAAAATAAATCTGGAAGAATATCAGAAGTGTTATTGTATATACAAAACTAGGAATACATGCCCTTCAATTTTCAAAAAATTATAATCGCACCAGTTTCAATTCCCAGTATCTTTCTGCATTCCAGTGAATTTTAGTAAACTACCTACAACTCTTTTTTTAGATTCAACTATAACAATAGGCAAGACTATTCAAACACATTCAGTCCTTCAGGCATCATAAAATTAAGAAAAATCAAAATTTTAGCCTTACAGTTGTTTTAAAATTTTACTTGAAATGGAGGCTTTTTCTTTCCTCTTACCTTGGCTACAGTTGTGATGTCATTAAACTGTGTTTTTAGTTCTTCTTGAGCTGCTGCTCCAAAAGAATTGTCCTCAGTTTTTTCATAAAGTTCTGCAGTATTTTCAATGAGCTGCTGCAAATCCCCAGTGTGATCCTCTATCTCAGAAACAATAGCCTGGAAGTAGTCCAGCTGTGCAAATTTTTCCTTCAGACCTATTTGTGGTTCTAAAGGCTGCTCCACTTTGTGATCCAGCTTCTCTAACCACTGCTCCAGCTGGCTTTTCCTTTCCAAATATTCATTCCACTGGCTGATGAGGGACTCTAAGCAACTAACATTAAAAGAAACATATGCAGTACAGATGAGATCTTTTGAAAGGTCTAAACAACAAAGAATAAGTCTGTTTATACCTCATTTGTTACACTGTGTAGCCATAAATATGTTTAGAATATGCTTTTTACTCCGTCTTGTTTTAGTTTTCTATATGAGCCCAAAAATCCAAGCTATTCTAGAATGTCTGTGTTCCTTGGGCTACTACGTATAACCTGATACAACTACTTCTTCGCTACAGGATGCATGAGCAATTTATCTGTCCTACACTAACGAAACACATTCCAGTGTCTGCATAGTAACGTAAAAAATAGACCATTAGTGGAGCATATTATGGCCACAGTAAATAAAATATACAAGTTACAGATTTCTAGATCAATTCGTATTTGTTTGACTAAGAGAGAAAGTGGAATCAATTTCAATTGAAGAACTCCTGTTTACCTATATCATAGCCCCTTCCATAACTGATATTTAGGACTGATAAATCTTCACACTCAGAATAATATAGTCAAACTAGTGAATAGTCTGTAGCTTAGTTAAAAAGAAACAAGGATAAAAGAGGTTTAGAAAATATCAGTTCTGAGAAACATTGTATTAAGTTTCCAGTTTGCCTGGAGCAGACATGATGGAGATCTTCAACGATAGAAAAAAGTTATTAATCAAAGTGTTCTGTATATGAAGAAGCAAAATTGCTTCTGACAGGTCCTGGCAATACCAGGCGAAGTATTTACAGGTAGGCCAATAGTCATATATAGAAAGAAGAGGTGAACTCACCCAACTGGTAAATGGGCTCTCTAGCTAGGCAGCACTTCTTTTCAGGAAGTATCTGAGGTCCAAAAGATGCTCTCCCTTCAGTAGCTGGCCCATGTACAAGCCCAAGGTGGCTCCACCCTGTTTTCATCCCTTCTAGTCACACGGGGAGCGTGGGTGTAAACAATTTTCCTGTGCTCCCTAAGCCACTCATTCACCAGACCTAACAGTTCCCTTACATTAGAAAATAACAAATAACTAAAACTTTTGTTCTCCATCAAGGTTAAGACAAGAAGAAATTAGCTTAATTTGCAGGAAATATTATTTGGAGTGGATATGTATATATTTTTTAATTAAAAAAAAAAAAAAAAAGTCAGAGATTGTGAGAATTGAGAAATCTTCCAAGAATTTGGTAAAGAAAAGGTATATGTCAGATGTTCTTGGTCCCGCTCCGCTATGGGTTCAAGAACTCAATCAGTCCTATCTAGTTTTTCTTTGTATTAATTTTTATGTTTACTGTTTATTTTTAAATGACCATTTCATAGGAAATTTGATTCACCTGATAGGGTTGAACCTTCATCATTTTTAGAAAAGTTTGTATATTTTTTCAGGTAATTTTGATTCTTTCTGATGATTCAACTTTTCCCTCAAGAACGAAAGAATAGACTCCTGTGTGCTGTAAGGTACTACTCTTTGGTGGTAAGCAAGGTGTCAGGGTTGGACTTTTATTAAGTAAGGTATCAGGGTTTGACCTGTGTTTTCCAATGAGTTTTACCTCTGCCAGCTCACAGATGTGCTGATGATGTCATTCCATACATCCTTCAGCCTTTGCAGCTCTGTTTGTATCACCTTTTGTCCCTCCTCATTGCTGCTTCTAAGTGCTTGTTCACCTTTGCCAATAGCCATGTTCAGCTTAACTTCACCATCACCTTTGAGTAAGAGGATCTCCTGTGTGGCAAAATAAATCAAAATGTTCAGTGCAATCTGCTGGCAGCTGAAAGCTATTATTCTTCCAGCAAGGGACACCGTTTCTGAAATTACTTTACCCTTTATTAGCATGTCCATTATGAATTTCTAGGCACATGTTTTTCTAAGTACCTGTCCCTTGTTACGTGCAAGGAATCTGAGGTTTCACCACAGCTACACAGATCTTTCATTGCATTGGTCATCCTAAAATAATGCTTACACTGTAGCAGGTATTGAGTAGGTCAAGCACTGAATGGAAATGCAGCAACACACAGCTTGACTAAGTCTCAAGAGCCCATAGTGCTCTATATCAATGATCTTTCCAACTGATGTCTATCTAACCTGTTCTCAAAAACCTTCTGTAATATACATATATTCCACAGGCTTTCTAGGTGAACAGTTTCAAGGTTTTCTCCATTAGACATCTTCTTTTGAAACTTACTACACGTTTTCATAGTTATTTAGTCCTCATTAAATGCAGTACCTCGTATCTCTCTCCATTAAACTTCATACTCTTTCTCACACCGCATCTCCCAGTTTAAGATGGTTTTAAATTCAAATCATCTCCTTCATAACAGTGTAAAAAATACAAAGTACCAAACCATTCCTTTTCCATCGTTGATGCTCTCACATGGTGTTAATCTTGATGATGCATAATCTCCAGTTCTATCCTTCTTTACCTGAATTTGTGTCAGTCGTCGCTCTAGCGTGGCTTTGCTACCAATTGTACTCTCAGCTGAGGCCAGTTTTTCTTGAACTTCTTTCACCCATGACCACATGCTCTGTAGTGCCTCCTCCAAAGTGAGGTGCTCCTGGAGTGCAAGTTGACATGTTCTCAGCTTCTCCTTGACAGTTTTGACCAAGTTTTGGTAATTGGTGAGATGTTGAGAGGCCAGGCGCTCTTCCCTTCCTGCATCATGTCTTTCCTCATTTAAAGCCTGTGCAAGTTGGGCCAGCTTATCACAGGATTCCCTGAAAGAAAATACTGAGATTAAAAATCAATTTCTAAAAGCATGTGATGTTGTTATAGCAACTATGAGAAGTTATGAAGACTGCTCACAAATCACACACTCCACCAGTGTTAGAGTTCCTAGTTAACAGAAAAGTTAGTTGGGAGGATTTAAATCAAACATTAGATACTGATTCATATCTTTAATTGTGAATAGGGCAACTTATTGCAGATTTTGATGCTCCAAATTATGACACTGAAATCTTTCTTTTGCACATTTAAATAAACTTATTTTCTTTACGGTTCTCAGACTTAGAGTTCTGCATGAGCTACTACCTTTCTGCACCTTCCAAAGCTTCTCAGCAGTTTATAGACTTTGACAGACAGGAATGCAAAAGGTCAGGCCATTTACCCAAGATTAGACACTGAATCTGGGGTTGGGTAGAAGGCTCAGTAAAAGGGATTAAAACACTGGCCTCACACAGCCTCAATTAATCTCAAACTACTGGATCACCCTTCCGGATATCCTATGATTACAGGAGTTTACATCAGACCAAAACGTCTTAGACCAGTCTCAACTGGATAGGTCGTGACTGGGTGCTTCCTTTTAGCATGTGAGGTATGAACTACTTGACAAGTACTTGAATTACTTTACTGCTATTTCTGTTACAACTTCACTAATCTAGTAACAATTAAAAAAAAGTTTGAAAATACACAGTGTACTAAAAAAGGCAATTACTTCATCATCCACTGGTTAAGTCTGAATTCTAGAAATATTTCACTGTAGATGTGGATGTTATTTGAGCTCTTAGTACACATTCAACTGTATCAGATCCAGCTAATCTGTTTGGATACAAATTTCACAGGACAGAAAGAAAGAAAAATTTATTAATGTGTATGATAAGTAGTGCTTTTATTATTTCTTCTACTAAAGGTGACTTTTCTGGTTTCATTCATTAGTGAAGTAAGATGTACTTTTCTTAATGAGAAATGTGTCTATATGAAATTTTGGATTTGGCTTGAAATTTCCCTAAAACCAGGGATATTTGGATTCAACTACTTTTCAGAGTACGTTGCAACACTTTTCTATTGCACACAGACATGTTTTAAACAGTTCGATTTCTGTGTTGTTTTAGTGGAGGAAAAGGAAAGAGTATATTAAGAAATGTACCTTGAAGCCAGTAACTCTTCCAGGAACTTCTCCACTTTCTGCACCTCCTTTTTCTTCTCGGGAATAAGCTCTTTGATCTCCCCTAATGCTTCTGTGCTCATTCTTTCTTCCATGTTGTGTATCCACAGGCTGAGTTTCTTGTGCTGTTCTTCAAAGCTATGGAATAGTTAAATATTCCCTTAAAATAATTTCTTGAGGAGAGTAAAGTTAGTAAGAAGTTAACTCAGTTCTTTCAATGTCCACAAGACTGTGAAAACAAAGCTAGGTATCAATTTCATTCTTAGCGAATAGGAGTTGTTTTTTCAGAACATAATTCTGCAGTGACTACTAATCTAAAAATATTCAGCAACTCTCCAAAAACGTTCAGGAAAATCATGGGAACTGCATGAAAAAAAGTTGCCTTCAAAATTTAAAGTGGCAGTACTTTTATTTATTACCAGGTTCAATAAAGACAGTAAAAAAAGAAATATTCTCCCAAATCCATATAACAATATCATCCAAGACAAATGAAAAGATGGGCTGAAATGGGCTTTTACTCAGTATTGACACATAAAATATAAAATGTGCTTTCAGCCTCACTGACAAAATATAATCTGCAGTGCCCAGAACTCAATCAAAAAGGCTCTGGACCCAAGTCCCTGTTTGTAAATGTCTTACTTTTATAAAAGCATACCATTTCATCTTGAGCTCTTATCCATTATTACTAACTTTGCTTTCAGCTAGCAGCAGTTTTGAATCTAATTATACCTGAAAGCATTTGAACTCTAAAAATTCCACCTAAAAGTGTTAAATTAATACATCCTTACTAGCTTTTTGGGAAATATGTCTATCTGAAATGGTACAGGACAGGCATATGCTGTGTAGAAAGCACACACTATCTTTAAACAACTGGGCAGAACCTGAAAATTCATTACATATTTTCCTTCCAGGATACTGTATTTAAATTATTGAGATTTCAACTGATTAATTGGGATCACATGAACTTCTTCCTCATATATAATCTGTTTTTTGTTGTTTTTTGTTTGTTTGTTGTTCAATATTTCCAAAGAAAAAGAGCAAACAGAATTAGAGTAACAGGAAATTGCAATTGTGTTTCTACAGCTTGAAAATTTCATGCAGTCTATCAGCAACTCACCTTCCCAGACGTAAGGCACAAGCTTCCAGGGCCTGCTTATCATTCCGACACTGACTGAGGAATTCTTTGAAGCTCTGATTAGACTTCGCTACCTGCTCCTGAATATGGATCACAACTGGTTGAGGTAAGCAAGTGTACAAGTTTTCTCCTTCCTTGCAGGCAGCATCTAACTTCTTTTGCCCTTCACTAAGAGAATCGAGCACGCTCTGTGTGATGAAAGAATACTGTTTAAACTGTCAAGTCTTGGTAAAGACAAGCAAAATTTCTATTAGAAGTGTCTAGATTTTAATAAGCTGAGAACCATATATGGTGAAGAAAAAATTCCAAGTGGAAAGTTCAGAAAGTGTATTTAAGTGGTGATACAATTCACAAAGCTCAATTTTCCTATCTTGAAGCAATTCTGTCTTCCCTGAAGTAAGCTGAAAATAATAGGTATTTCTGAAATTAGGGCTGTTTACATTAGCTGTCTGCTCTGTCCCAGCAAAATATCAGTACAGACTATATTGTTTGTCTGAAGTACTAGGTGTAAAAAAGAATAGGAAATAAAAACAATAAAATCAGAAACAAGAATGGTTCAGTTACACATAAACTTTAAGGTCTGATCTTTCAGAACAGTAAACAATTTCCATTATGTTTCCTCCACAGTATGCATTGCTGTGCTGATCCATTCTTATACTATCTTTTCAGAAATAAAAGGAATGAGTACAATAGTTTAAATGAATTATTTAAGAGACAAAATTTGATGCATATAGTTATATCACTCATTACTGTTCTTGATTCATTAACTATACCTGCAAATCATGTAGCTTTGCTTCTATGGCTTTGCTGTCTCCAGACCTGTCAGATAATTCTTTTACTGCAGCTTTCACATTAGAAAACCATTTCTGGAATTCTTGCATAGAATCTATTTTAATAAAAGAGAATAGATCAGGTAATATTTTTTTTTGAAGCAGCATTATCACAGTGTTGTTGATCCAGCTGTCTTCCCCACTTCTTTACCCTTCAGGACCCCTGTGTATAAGCTAACAGGACGAACCTCACTGTCTTCAGTGACCTTGTAAAAGAGGATTCACTTCACAAAACATCCAAGTGGAACAGTCACCCTATGCTTCTCTTTATAGTCAGTGGGAAAGACAAACAATTGCAGACTACTATTTATCCCAATTTAATGTTTGATACACATCTAGATTAATATCCTAATATCTAAGATATAAAATTGCCTGCTTCTTTCCACTGATTTGTCAGAAAGCCTAGGAACTACTTCAGATGGGGACTTATTATCTCCCTTTGGCTAAATAAATCTCCAACTTGTGAATACTCAAAGTGTGTGTCTGTAGTAGAGATGAATACTAAGACAGGAGAAGCTGAGAATATGGAGCAGCAATGTAAGGTATTGAAGAAAAGCAAGCTTGCCTTTCAGAAATATTTTAAGTTGAATTCTGTTTTTGGAAAACGCTTTGTTTCTTAGCAAATGGGAAATGACAATTTGTTAACTTTTTTGAAAGGTTGTGTACAAAAATAATGCTATAATTGCAAATGACATCACTGGAAACTCAGGCAGGCTCCAGAATGATTCATGAATGTGGGCTAACGGTTTGTTAGCAAGTCTGAAGACTCACAGAGGAAATGTTTTTCCAAGCACTCTTCCATGTTGGCCTGTGTTCTCAAACAGAGCTGATTCACAGCTTCATACTTTTTTATTAGCGAAGTGATGGTGCCACCAAGAGTTTCTAGCTCAACAGAATGGTACTTGCGACAAAGCCTGTTGAGGTTCTCACGGGTTGAATCAATGCTGTTCTGCTGGAGCTGCAGGTCTTTCTGTGTTTCCTGAAAATGCAGTTATAACATAAATATGACATCCGTAAAGAAATAAAAGAGCCCTCTATTTTCTCAAGCATTCTTGCTCTTTCCTAATGCTTTTTCCTTCTATGGCATGTTGCAAGTACATAATCAACAGAAGTACTGGATCAAGTTTCCTGAATTTTCTAAATGAGATGAATTCTTGAAACTAAAGAGTCAGCACAGAAATATGAAATTGCTATTTCATGAGTTAATATTTTATTTTAAAAATGATAAGTGTTGAAGCATGTTGAATAACAATACTAATTTTCAACACAGTTTGAAGTTACAAGTGAGATGCACTATGACACTGGAGTTTGCTGAGACTTCTGAATGAAAAGTTTTCATTTGACTGGAGAGGAATATTCAGCCTCAAATTAAATTTGAATTGGCTGAGCATTAATGTGCTCAGAACAGAAAGAATCTCAACATGACTTGTCACAAATACACCTGAAACAGGTGCTTTTTTCACTTTTATCAAATGAAAATGAAATATAAAGCTTAACTGTTGTACCTAGCTAGTAAAAATTCTGACAAAAAAAAAGAACACCAACAAAAAACAGCAAAGCTCGCCTCATTAGGAAAAAACATGTATCAATTTTCTTCAGCACTGACCTTTACTAGATTCAGAGCTTCAGGTTCCAGGTTACGTGAACATCTTAAAAGTGTCTCTTCCGCTTTTGTTAACCAGTCTGTCATCTTATTAATAAACTTTTGTAACTGCATCTTCTGAGTACTGAAATCTTTTAATGCCTCCTTTGCTGTCTGTGACACTTCTTTGGCATGTTCCAGTTTTTGCTTTAAATCTGACTCTATAAACTAAAAGCAAAGTGTTTATTCTTAAAATATTTAAATAGAAGAAAAATATTATGAGAACTGAAAATCTAATGAAAAAAAAACAAAAAAATAAAATGTAGGAAAGTTACACACTTTAAAATGTATTCCATATCTAAATATGCTTACACAAATATAAAATGACCGTTCAGAATCAAATTTTAGATATACAATGATCCAAAAAGGGATCCTAACTTCTGAGAAGCCAGAAAACAAGCTGTTGAGATACTGCCCATGTCTGAAAAATTAAACAGCTGCTCTTTCTTTCTTTTAGTAGTTTGCCATATATAAAGCATATGAATACTGCTATCATAAATACAACTAGTTCTGTTAAAAGAAATATCTATTAGTAAGACATGAGATCTCTGGCTTTTAAAGAATCTATGTGTAAAGAAGATCAAGATTGAAAACAACACAAAAAATCAGACAGAATGTTGCCCATAAATAAGTTTAAACACTGCAAAATACGAAATTCTAGTAGATGTTAGTTGTGCCCATTTTACTAATAAAAAGTAAATTAAACTCATAATTAGTTCATATCTACAACTATTCTACTGTATATATGAACATTTTGTTGTATTTATCACATTCAGCAATTAGATATTGCAAAAGAATATGCTCTAGATTTCACTTAATGAGTGATCAGATATTAAATTTATTATAAAAATTATGATTAAACATGAAGCTTCTGAAAAGCTTCTGACCTGCTCACAGAAAGGACACCATTTAGGTGCATAACATGGACAAGACATGAATGTTAGATTATGTTCAGTTAAAATTTGATAAATATTTTTAAAGTAATTATCCATTATGATATCTTCCAGTAAACATCTGTGGAAATGACAGAAATCAGTTTATCTTTGAAAACTTCTGGCATACTGAAAGCTTATGACCTTACATACCAATTTTCTTTTGAAGTCTAACATCCAAAATAGTCATATTCAGCAGCTCACTTTCAGTGGCCCGTTTCAACCACACTTTAGTAACAGTTAATTCAGTGTGCTTATTTCCGACTACTTAATAATAATTCTGGTTTGATAAATACACATACTTCTAATGCATTATAATTAATTGAAGGAGGCAAACTCACATATGATTTGGCTTCAGGTTATGCGGTGTAGAGATTATCTGAACCAGATTTGATAAGCTACCTTGTGAGGCACTTACTCAATTTTGTCTTGATAAAAACACTTGTACAGTTCTACTGTTCAATTACCTTATGGCACTATTTTTCAGAGAAGTCTAAACTGAAGAAAAATGAAAAAAAAAACAAAACCATACAACAAACTATGATGCCTACAGATAGTGCTGTACCTGTCACCTTCAAAGCAAAAGACAGAACAGGAGAGACAGAAATTTCAAAAGGAGTTTCTTTGTAGCCATCTGAGCACAGCTGATGAATCACAAGAACTTTATTTTACCTGGAGATCTGCAGGAGGCTCTTGACTATTAGTCAGTTCTTTGAGTTCAGAAATTTTAAAGCTAAGCTGCTCCAACTTCTGTTCTTTATCCTTGAATTGAGACTGTCAAAGAGATTTAGTCAAAGTTTCATACCATGCTATAAGGTTCAAGATCTTCAGTAGACTGCTGTACTAATTGGTAAAATGAAAGGCAATGTAACAGCACTTAGCAACTAGCAGCTTCTATTAGTTTCCTTCTCTAAAACTCTCCTATTTCTTTTCCTTCATTAGACTTCAGAGATTTTTTTCCTATCTATTAAAATACTCATACACATTTTCAACATTTAAAAGGCTATAATAGTTGTAGTATCATAAATAATGAAGCTGAATTAAAATGGCAATGTTATTGCTTATTTCACTGGAAAAAATTACTGTTGTTAGATTCCACTTAATGTCATGCACAGTATAACACATGTTCCATCTGGTTTTAACTAAAGAGAATGGAGCTCTAATAAATAAATAAATAGAACTAAGTAAAAAATTAAAAATGAGAACTGAATTAAAAATGCTGTTAACATACACACTCACATGTCAAGACCTTATATTTATTCTAGTCATATAAATCCAAATTATAAATAAATATTGTATTTAATAAAAAAGTAATAGCAATGTGAAACATAAAATCATAATTAACACAATTGTAGTTTTGAAGAATTAGTCAAGAAATTGGGGGTTTTAGATTACCAAGAGTTTCATTTCTATAAAAACCAAACAGGACACTCCAATTAAACAACTGTACTCTGGATTTCAGGATTAAACTACTACACTTCTGTGCTGGAATGGTAGAAGTTGATGTGGCCACAGAATAACCTTCCAGTGGTATTTTGTGCTAGGAATATATAACATTAATTGACCAATGGAGAAATGGAGGACTGCTATGAATTGTATGAGAGGTACATTCATTTTTTTCTGTCTATATTCATCTATTTCTGACTGAAAAATGGCCCTTGTGAAAGACAGAAGAAAATATGTGTTATGGACTGTGCACTCTATGACTACAAATGTATGCACAGGTCTCATGTCTTCTGCTATTCTGGCCCTCCTCTGAATCAGATACACCTAGGGTTTGGGCGCTGGCTGCTCTTACATCAAAATCAAATTTAACAGTAATTAATTCAGGTAGTTTAACCGTTATTGTTGTCAGACAGATGTTAGACACTGTTTGTTCTCAGGAAAATGCTGATTTAGCACTATTTAATCTTCTATTATATTTTTAGTGCTTCTTAAGGACATTTCAAATGAAGTAGAACATAACTCATTCTATGGTTGATCTGGTGTACATTTTAAGCCAGTGCTGGCAGAACACTTCCTGAACACTGGGTATACTTGTAGAGGTGCTTAATGCTATTAGGAAGGAAGGATATCATGTTACTGACATGAAAATCTTCACCTCAGTCCGCTATAAATTTTAGAATACACTCTGGAGAATCTACATTCTAAGCTGAGATTTTAGAAATTGATCTTTGGTTAAGTTCAGGTGAAGCCTAAAATTTCCAATAGTTTCTACTGGAACATAATTCAGTCCAATGCCATCCTTTTTGAAAATTTTTGCATTGTAAAAACAAATAGTCATATGCAGCTAGAGTGAAAATAACTTAGATGGAGTAAGGCTTTTTTTCTGGATGGAGTAAGTGTTTTTCTGATTTATGCTAGAAGCAGACAGCATCAGAAAAGGCCTGGAGACCCATCAGCTAGCCACTGCATTAGTGATACAACTGCTTGCACAAAGAATGTGCTAGCCTACAACAGCACAGCATTATCTATGTGCCTGATATCACCTGAAAATTTGACCCAGAACATTTTTACTGGCGATTTATGAGTAAGCACCTGAAAGTCTTTCAGGATGAGCTCCACCCTCTGGCTGTTACTCAAGTTGCTGATGCTTTCATTCAGATGAGAAACGCAATCAGTGCACCATCCATTCATTTCATCTGCAATTTTCAAAATGTCATCCCATAGGGACATGCTTAAACTCAGCCGGTGTATGTTGTCTTCAATCCTTTCTGACACCTTTTAAGAAAGGAGAATAAATCAATGTCATTCAAAATTAACTTCTAGGTCTCTTTATTTTGAAATCAATTGTAAGACAAGTGCACTGGAGATAATCAGAAAGCCTTGGCAAAATAGTTGTCTTAGTGTTATGTCTAAATTACAAATTCTACTTGTAATTTAGTTTTCTGGATCATATAATTAACAAAAATCATAGGTATCTCTGTCTACATTTCTCTCTTTTATGTGATATAAGAATTTGCTAATGAAACAGTATAAATATGGGAAGGTAAAATACTAGTTTATCTGCAGTAATATTGTCTCAATGTAGTCACATCTTGTATGGTCCCACTTTATATGAATAACTGGTGTTTTATTTTGTCCAGTTTACTAGAATGAAGTAATAATTAGAATACAATTCAAACTTATAAGTGTTCACTGAGTAAATCTATAAATATATAAATCTAAAATAGCTACACTCTTTACACTTTTTTTTTTTACACCTTTTAAATATAGGAAAAGTATGTCACAACTGTGACTACAGTGGGTACAAAATCCTTACAAGTAACCCCTAAGATACATTTCAGAGTAAACTTACTAAACCATTGCACTTTTAGACCCTAAGGAAATTTAAGTACTGCAATCTTTCTTTAACTTATAAACTTTATTCCACGTAAAAACACCACATGCTTACATCTAGCCATTTGTCCACTGTAGAGTTCATATCTCTTTTCACCACAGAGCAGTCGCAATTATGCACTTTTTTCAGTTCTGATAACAAATGTTTTCCTTTATTGGTAAAAGTATCCAGGTCTTTTTGTTTATCACTCAGATCATTCTTGGCAGCTTCGTGCTGTGGACATAAATATGCACTTGTTTAAAGGAAGACTTGAAGACAAAGAAAATATCATGTTCTCCAGACATCATCTGTCAAGCTTTGGTATATGTTATACATCTTATGATTTGCAGCGAGCATACTAATACTATCTAAATGCTTAATTATATCACAATATACAAATAACGAAATATTAGAATTTATCTAATAAGATCAATTATTGTCACGCAAGTTCAGATTTCCTCCACTAAATAACTAGCAACGAATGGGACTTCAGGCAAACAATTTTATTTAAGTACTCTTTTATTCTTCAGAATCTGCACATCTAAAATTGAAGAGTAAGAACACTTCACTGAATATTTAATATTAGTGTCAGTACTTAGTATCAATTCTGGCATTACAAAAGAGGGCATCACAAACAAAATTTAGAACGATGAATAATATCTGCACGGGGTACTCAGGAAAACTCAGTACAAACATGTTTAGAAAGGAATTAGAAAAAATAATGGAAGGTTATTTCCTCAGAGCTACTATATACGCAATCTAAGGCTTGAGGGAAAAAAAGCACTCTTTTCTGGAAGAGTTACTATGAAGAAGGATTTCAGTTTCTCATATATATAAATATATGTGTGTGTGTTTATATACATAAAAGATTAGTATTAGATCAACTACTAATCTGGATGCAATATGGCTGTTACTAGGTTATTATTTTAGGAGTTGTGCTAAGTAATTATTGTGCTACGACTATTTCAGGTTTACTTCAGGCTGCTATTGCAGTAGTAAAGCATTCTCCACAGCAAAAGGCACGTTTTGAAGAGTGAGATCACATGGTAGTTACATGTATTTCTCTGACTGACAAGCTATGTTCCATCTTCCAGTTCTAGTTAACATGTCCGTTAGAAAGATGCTGTAAATATGCACAATTTAGAATGAGGTGTGACTGAAGAATTTTCAATGAAGATCTTAGTAGTCTTGGAAATAAAATTACCTTCCAAAATAATGGAAAGAATTTAACTCAAAACTGTGTTTCCTGACAAGCTAGATAGTGATTTATAATGTTAATATAATGTAGTGAAATGAATGGAATACAGGTATTCAGATTCCTTATCTTTGCTCAGTGGCTGGTGTCAACGTTGTATCCTTTCAAATTAGTATATTTAGGGAAAGGTACAGACATGAGAGACTCATCAGTAAAGGAGCCAGATTTTCATTTGAGGAAACAACAATACTTTCTCCTTTGCCATGCAATAATATTTCAGTTAGCCCTTTTCTTTCATTGACCATTCCAACAAATGACCCAATATGGAAAAAAGTTAAAGTATTTTGACTGGAAATACACCCTCATACTATGACAAGAATATCTTCATAAGATGTTTTATATAAAGAGCAGGTAATTTATGACTTCCACATAAATCAACATTTTGCTTTTTCAGGTCCTAAACTGTTAAAATAGCAACAATCAAAGACACATCAATGAACCTCACTAAAAAGGACTGCATTCTTTCCTCACCAGGATCAATAAAATTTAAATCCTGAATGTCAAGATCTGACAGAAAATTCAAGGAAATTTAATGGTGGCTTAAGGCTGACCTCAAGTCAAACATGATTTAAATCCCTCAAATGAAAAATCTAATTACCTTTGATAAAGTTCGCCTGATATCTTCATGATCCTTCCAAATGGATTTTATCACAGCAGCACTATCAACACTGTCTATGACTTTCATTACTGTTGACTTCAAGCCCTGATATTCCTTTATCAGATCAATAAGAATGCAGGATTGCTCCTTTCTGTAATGGGAAAAAGCTCTGTTAGCAAAATTCATTGTCACATTTGTGATAGAAGGTGAATGTGATGTAGCAATTCACTACGAGCAAATCAGAAGGCAATCTGAAACACATTTGGAGCAGCCAAGAAAATATTAACAACTAGCAAAATTTAGAATATTAACATTTAGTACTCCAGTTATCAGGTGTGTGCCTTCAGGTTCAAAACATTACATTCTACTCCCTTGTTGTACTGAGACCAAAATAACCTGATGCTAAAAACAAGCTTCCCTTCCTCACCTCCCATTCCCCAGAACAGCCTGTTTCTGTTTAGGCAGTGGATAGAAGAACATTTGTTCTATTCTTGGTATTTATACCAGTTAATATGGCAAGTTAAGCTCAAATAATTGTGTCTCTTTTCCCCACTACAAGAATCCTCTTCTTGTTCACTGCTTACTTTTCCTGTATAACTTTCTTGGTATCCTCCCACAGAGATGCTAAATGATTAATTTCTTTGTCAATTTCAGGAGCAAGAGCTATATCTTTCTGGGCTATTTGCTTTGCTTTGTCCATGAGCCACTGGAGTTCATGCTGGTGAGAATTCAGTTCTTCATCCAACTGGTTAAAGATCCTCAATCTGCAAGTTAAAATGCAGGTTACAAATTTATTTATATTCTCTTTCAGGTGAGAAAAAAGAGGAGTAAGGAAGGTAAAAATAGCTGCTCACAGAGTTATTGTTTATAAAGTTTCATTTTTCTAATATTTCCTAAAATATTTTAAGACAACAAAATGTTATTTTTTTTCTGCTCCAACTGAGCTCAGAATTTGTTTTTTCTAATACATATGCAGCTATACGAATGTGTAGAGATACATATGCCTTTACTACACATTGTCATTTGGAAAAATCCCAAAATATTTCAATTACTATTTTTTTTTTTAAGTAAGAGTTTTTTTCTCAGTCTTAAATTCTGAAAGAATAGAACTGTCTATTTTGTATGGGATTTCTAGTGAGTGCTGGGAGTTTGGATTCCTTTGAACAAAATAAAGTGTTGTGACAAAGATTTTTATTCTCTGTTCTTTCAGTATAAAAGATTAGAGGGACTTGTTGAATGTCGTGCTCGTGTTCTCCCTCCATCCAAACATAAAGAAGTACCAATCTCAAGCATTAATATTGTTATTACCTTTGCTGGAGGGCTTGCAGTGTTGTTTCTCTTAGGCCCTCCTTGTCAGCCTTTTCCTCAGTATCTTCAATACTCTTCAAAAGTTCTTCTTTACGTTCCATGAAAGATCTTCTCAATGTTGCAAGAGCTTCAGCCTCACTCTGTTTTGTTCCAAGCAGGTTTTGAACTGCCTCCAGGTCCAAGTATAGATTGTCCACCACAGCCCTGCAGGAGGTCCTCTGCTCAGAAATCCCATGTTTTAAATGATACTGGGCCTTAGTAAGTGAACAATCCAAATTGATGGCAATAGATTCCAGCTTGTTCAGAGACTGAATAACATTACGGAGGTCCTTCTCCAGTAATTCTGATTTAGCTTTGTCCATATTTCCCATTTTCTCCACTGTCTGCCTCAGCTGGTGGAGCATTCTTGACGCAGCATTATGGAGCTCCAGAAATACCTGAAGCTGATTCAAAGCCTCTTGCCTTTGGTTAGTTATTTGATTGGCTTCCTGGAAGATCTGAAAGCAATCTTCAGTTTTCCCTTGCAACATCTGTTGATCCTCTGGGCAGCTGAAAGAACACAGTTTATCTACCAGGTCCTTCAGACTTTGTAACTGCTGTTTCTTTGTTTCAATTTCCATTGAATGATTCTATGGGAAAGAAAGAAAATAGGAGGGCTGGGTTTCCTTTTGCAACTGAAGGTTCAGAAACATTCTGTTATCATATTTACAAGTAAAACAAGTACTATTGAATGGATTACAGTTAGAACAGTTCAGAGTTACTATTTTGTCTCAGCCTGGTCAAATGAAAGAAATGTGTATGTAAATGCAACAAAATATCAGCTTTCAAGAACTAGCAAATAACCTTAGATAGCATTAAATGAATATTTATATTTATCTATACGTACTGTACAATTTGTCTGCCTCTAATATTTACATCCAGAAATTTACCTTATTGTGAGATGCAGCTAGTTCATGATTGGCTATGTTTATCTCTGAAGTGGATTTTAGTTCAGCAAGAAACTGCTTAATCCAGTCTGAAAAACTGCATAGGAGCTCATCAAACTGTCCATGCTTAGCAACAAGAGATTGAAGGAAGCTGATCCTATAAGATGCGAGAGGAAAACACAAAAGCACTCGACAAAAATCATTTCCCAGAATCAAAGTCACAGCAAACTAGTCAGCATTAAAATCACAGCCGGGTGGAAGGAAACATGAATCTATATTAGAAATGTGATGACTGCTGTGTTAATTAGTTATCTGGGAAGTATCACTTCAAAGTACAAGTTTATCTCTTTCCTTTCCTACCAATTTGTTCATCTCAAATGTTAGAAGCTCCCTTAACAAACCGAGGTAATTTCTTTACCTTCTCTTCATAGTGGTAGTCCCAGCAAAGAGGATTATATTGATCTAAAATTCAGTCCTCAGAGTATGTTTATGCTATCTACAACACTGTAGATAATGTGAGGTAAAAGTCCAAGAATGCATATAGCAGATGAGCAGCTGAATGCTCAACTTGGTCTGAAACACGTGGAGGTGGAGTCTATTCAGAGGAACACATTTCAAAGGGGGAGCATCCAGCACCTAGTAGAACTAGGCTTCTAAACCTTGACCTTAAAAAGGCCCTTGCAGTTCAACCAACTTACAAATTTCCCTACACAATTTTCAGCATGAAATTCTGTGTAGGAAATTATTAAACTGTAGAATTATTGTATTGATGAAGGATCTAAAAGATGCCAACAACAAGGGCCTTTATAAACAGTAAAATATGTATGTTCAACACCAATCAACTAAATCTAAATATATGATAACTTATTCTTTCAAAAGAAGAGGCAATGTTCCTGAGTCTAAGATGAGCCACTAGATTAACAATTGAGAATTTATAGTATTTACTGCAAATGAAACCTTCAAGATGGGTTTTAAAAGACATAAGTACAGCTTTGCACAAAGTAAATAATATAACTTAAAAAATGAAGAGCAGTTATTACATATTCCAGACGTAATTTAGGAAGTTACTTGGGAAAACTTAATTGAGGAAACAGAACATTAATTCCATTTCCAGCCTCATGTTCTTTGCAACATATATCTTCTATCAAAAAGCAGAAAGGATTTATGCCAAATCATGATAAATCTGTGAGATTCTTCATGCTCTATTCCTGGAAGCACAGGGCATGCTTGAATCCTTTAATATTTGTTTTCTTAATAGTAATACTGTAGAAATATGTTTCAGCATTGGAATTTGTATTTTGGATATTGGTTACTCTCATTTAACACATAAAAAATACACTGAAGCACAAACCTTTTATCAATTGTTTGTGGCAGTGCTTTCCACCTCTCATCCAGTTCGTTAAATTTTTCTTTCAATGCTTCCACACACTGTTTGGAAGCTGTTGGGAACAGTGACTCATTTAACTGTAATAGGCTCGCATAGACTGAAGCATGAGACTCAAAATCTGCTCGCAAATCCTGGGAAAACAAAGGAATGTACAGCATTTTGATTCAGTATGACATCATATTATTCAAAATAGCAATAACTATTAAGAGAATATCTAAGAATTTCCAATAAACCACTTCGAGAAAAGTGAATGAGTACATCGAAATACTTAGAGGAACTGAGATCTATTAGAAAATGAGGGTACTCAGTATCTCTTATATAGCTGAATCTTTAATAGTAATTCAGGAGAGATTCTTCAAAAGAGTTTTCAGATTTTGTTGCTGGTTTTTTTTTTTTTTTTGTCTTTCTACCTTTTGACAAACTGGAGCATGAAAAATAGCAGTAAGTTTCTTTTCTGAACAGAAGATTTTTTCTCTGCATTTGGCTCCTTGGAGCTTTACAGATTTGGCTTTTTTTAGTCTGAATCAAATCTGAAAGGCTCTAGTAATTATCTTTACAGAGCTCTGAACTGGAGGTGCAGCAGCATCCCAGCATGTTTTAGCCATTGAGGAACAAAACGTTACACCTACCCATATGACTCATTTGGAATATGACCCACAACCATGACTGGAGAAGTAGACAAATATGCTTGTGAAGGGGGAATAGTCTGTTATGAAGAACGCTATCCAAAATGTATGTACAGTGTTCAACTCAACCAGACTTTAGGAAAGGAGTTATGCCTGCTTTCTCTCATAAATATTAAACATAGGTGGAAGATCATTATGTGCTAGCTACAAGAGTGCATTAGAGCTCCTGGGCTAAACCCTCTTCTCACATCCATATGTGTTATTTTGAATTCAGGAGTCTTGAGCACTACATGTATGTTCACCTGAGAAGCATGTACCTCTTTAAAAAATGAGAAGAGTTCCTGGAGAACTTGTCAGAAATATACAATGTTTAAATTCGCATGTATGTCGAATGTACTTCAAATCCAACCGTTTAGGGCAATCCCCAACACAAGGGACATGAACGTTCTGGAGAGTGTCTAACAATGGGCCACAGTTATCAAGGGATGAGAGCATATCTCCTATGAGGAGAGGATGAGAGAACTGGGACCATTCAGAATGGGGAAAAGGAGACTCAGGGAGCAGAACTGTTTAATAAAAGAATTTCTCTAGAGAAATGACCTCTGGGAAGCAGATCAATATCCTCCTTTGATAAATAATACAATATACCAGGACATAATTTTTCTTGAGCAGGCATATTGTATTTGTGAATAATATTTTTCCTGTCATTTTCTTGTCTTCGTGGTAGTGTAGTATTTCCCTAAGACATTATTCTAAAGTCCAGAATCAAGTGACTTCTCAGATAGCAATTGAGCAAGAGCATCCTTTAAAAGGTACAGAAATGCAGGGGAATTTCATCTTTCAGTTGAAACATACCTGCAATGATTGCAGTTCACCTTCCAGCTTAACTCTGTCAGCAGAAACATACTGCTCTGAAGATGTGGCTGCAGCTTCACACCCTTCCAACCAGGTCTGGAAAGCACACAGCTCTTTCTCCTGCCTAAGAAAATCAGAACATAGAACATTAACAAAACAAGACCTTGGTCTCAGAGTTTGACTGGAGGAAGGTATCTGTGTTCACCATAGCAGACATAGTAGCTTGCTTACTTCTGCCACTGAGTCAGAAGAGTCTCCAGTAAGATTTGTTTCTTTTTGGCATTTTCTCGCACCTTCTCATATTTCTGCTGTAATGCAGTAACCTCCTGAGCAGCTTTTTCTTTGTTGGCAGCCTTTCGGGCACAAGCTGAGAGAGAGGCCAGCGTATTGCTCAGTTTTTCCACAGTATGACAAAAGTCCTAATGGACATGTAGAAAAAAGAGAAGTTGCATACATAAATATCAAAGCTACAGTAATGTTGGAAAAAAATTCTATACTCATACCCATAGTTTGATGAAATGCCATATTTCTCAGGCCATGAAATCACTTCATAAATTACATTTCTCTCACATCTATCCTAGATACACAGGTCCCAAGTATATCAATCACCCCAAGCCTGCAGTGGAGAAAGACTATCCTAAGAACAGTGTTACAGAATACCCTGTCAGGCATGAGGAGTGTGATCTTCTCTACAAGTATGCAATGCAGAATGATGACGTAGGACAACCCTCCGTCCAAATCCTCTTTAATAGGCTTTAATTTATACAGATACAGTAATTACAAATAATCCATCCAATTTGTGAGGACTGCAGCCCACGGCACAATAAGGGAGAGACAGGAAACATTTACAATGAACTTCTGTCAGTGTTATCCACGGATCTTTTTCATAGAAATGGCATCTGATATAGACTAGACTTTCCAGTGTTGCTAGTGGTCTGGGAAACTTGTTTGCATGAAAATGAACCAAAAGTGGTTACATGAGCTAGGAAAGCACAAATGAACTAAATCTAATACTACTGAAGTTCCAACTTACAGGTGTGCAATAATAACAAGAATGGACATAATGAATACCATGAAATAAATAACATAGAGGAGAATATGTGTATTAAATACTAAAAACCTAACATTAGAACTAAATCATAGAATGGCCTGGGTTGAAAAGGACCTCAAAGATAATCTAGTTTCAACCTCACTGTCATGGACAAGGTCAACAACCACTAAACAAGGCAGCCCAGAGCCACATCCAGCCTTGCCTTGAATGCCTCCAGGGATGGGGCATCCAAAACCTCTCTGGGCAACCTGTTCCAGTACATCACTACCTTCTGAGTGAAAAGCTTCCCCCTAACATGTAACCTGAATCTCCCTTGTCTTAGTTTAAAACCATTCCTCCTTGTCCTATCACTATTAATCTGTGTAAACAATTGTTCCTCCTCCTGCATATATGCTCCCTTCAAGTACTGGAAGGCCACAAAGAGGTCTTCCCAGAGCCTTCTCTTCTCCAAGTTAAATAAGCCCAGTTCCCTCAACCTTTCCTCATAGGAGAGGTGCTCCAGCACTCTGACCATTTTAGTGGACCTTCTCTGGACCTGTTCCAAGAGCTCAGCATCTTTCTCGTGGTGGCGGCCCCAGACATATATTCAGTATATTCATAATGTTTAACAGACAATAATAAAAATGATTACATATCCTGTCTGAATAAATTTTCTGCATGCAAAATCCTTTCCCTCATAAATATAAATCTTTTTGAAGCATGCTGTCCAGGTCTTCCTTGCATTTCTTCACAGACAGTTACCACTAAGTTCAGAATAAATGTAATGTACTCTACTGCAAGACCAGTACAACTTAGGGTTTTGAAAATATTTTATGAGAAAGGAAGATAAAGTCTACCATGGCAAGAACATATTAAAAACTTATAGAGAAAAAAATGCTATATAATCAAATTCGTAAGAGATTTGGTTTCATATGTAGTCTGAACACCATTCCATTGTTTCCTTTCTAATTACAATGGACTGAACCAAATTCTCAAATACCCAGAGGCTTCTAGCAGCACAGATAAAATCTTGTCTGCTGGAACTGTTCATTTTCTGCATTGTCCAAGAAAAAATATTGCCAGGGCAATTAAATTTTTAATTTTCTTTATGTTTTTAATCAGAATTCTCTATAAAAAGGCCCAAGTTTCATCCAAATCCTTGAGGAACAATGTCTGCTAGACATGTTTCTTATCTTCTATTTTTTCAAAATGCTTCAAGAGTTCAAGATGCATGTGAACAAAAACAACAACTTGAAGATTTGAATCATACTTTTAAAGTTTTCCTTTCTCTAGAGAGGGGAAAAAGCCCTGAAAAACGTGTAGGAAACAATGAAAGACTTAGCAGAGAAAGTCTGCTGAAGCCTTCACCAGGCCTTCCCACCCCAACAGTCAGCCCCTGCCTCCATCATGGTCTATTTGATGCCAGGCAGCCCCTGGCCTGGAGGTTATTGGGGTTTTTGTAAGCAGCTCAGTGTGGCAGCATTTCCCTAGAGCTGGTGACAGGAGTCACTGGCCACATGCTCACCACGCAATCCTGTAGGTCTCCATATGTTGCTGATGATGAAGTGCATGATGTAAGAGGCTCAGCTAACTTAGTTTCAAATTCAGATACTGACTGCTGCACCTATGAGGAAAAGGAATAAAAAACAGTCTGTAAACAGTAAGAAACACAGACATGTTTTACATTACACTGTATAAATATTTTGTGCCAAGATAACGTTATATTTTAGTCTTTTTGTAGTACTGAGTGTTTTTTTGAAGTTAAAAGATTCAAACCGTGCACAGCTCCTTTAAACTGGGTCAAAATAACATTTTATTTCCTTGTAATATATCACATACGCATGCTAACAACCTAAGGTTTAAATTATGGAATTTGTAAATATTAGTTTTACCACGGTAATATCCAGAAGAATCACTTAGATTTTCTAAAAGACAGTGTATATTTTTGAGTGTGTATATTTCAATGTCTTCCCAAACCTGCCTTTTAAGTCATTCAGAGCAGAAGTTTACCTATAGAGGTCTTGTGATTACCTTAAAAAGCTACTCTCATGTTCTAATTCATTCTCTTACAATAAAGCATTTTATATTCAGTTTTGGAAAAACAGAACAATTCTGTAAATTGCAGTAAATAACCCATTAGATTTTGTATTGTCTACCTGTTTAAGAGCTTCTTCGTATTTCTGCTGTGCTGATGCTTTTCCTGTGATGGTTCCTTCCAATCTCTGTGCATGTTCTCTTAGCTCTTCCCAATACCTTTTGACGTGAGTCAGTTTGGCTTTAATATGTGCACATTCTCCAGAGGTAACAAACTGGGTAAATGATTTGGCTTCCTCTTCTAGTTCTGAGATTCCACTTATTTTACCATCTATTTCTTTATTAATAACCTAAAATGTAAAGTAATAGTAAACAAAGTACAAATTTTTTTTTTTTGACTGTCAGAAATACACTCTTCTTCCTTCTTTCATCTTTTTTACTATTATCCATTATTTAAAATCTAATAGGAGAGCTCATTAACTCATTGAAAAATCTAGTTATGAAAGTCTCTAATATGCCCTATAAGCTCCCTCCCCCCCCCCTTCTATTTTTTCCTTGAGATTACATAGGAAAAGTTTTAAAATCAGTCTGCAACAAAAACAGCACATATGATTTTCTTTTTCTAATTTAAAATGATAGTATGGTATAGAGGAATATAAATTAAATTAGATGCTGCATTAAGGTGATTGTGTTTCTAGGCAGAGGATTAAATAAAGAACCTCATAGCTGTATAAATCGGATTTTACTATGAGACCATTGTGATAGTGGTTTTTCATACTCTTCAGTTATCTTTTATGTCCATTACTAAATGCATGATGACAGACTAGTACTGACTTTATATTCCACCAGGTATAAGACAACAACTTCTTCCTGTTGCTTTTATTGCAAATAAGTGGGAGACCTGGCAGCTACAATATATGAGAGAAACTTAAGGTACTTTTTATTCAGTGTCTGCTTATTCAGAAAACATCTATGAACTTGGAGATATTTTTTCTTCTCGTAAAAGAATTCTTTTAGTTTCTGCTATGCTGCATGTCCTTGGAGCTCTCTTCAAAAGAGCTAGAGAACATGCATCAGGGAGGGAACTGAGTGTGCCTAAGTATCTCATTGAAATTGAGAGGAGAACTAGCATTCTCAGCTATAACAATATTGAGATATGTGTCTGTATGACATCAACCTAAAACTTTCCTGAAAATTCACTCTCAAAAGCACTAAATATGCCCACTTTCAGATATAATTGCAGGAAGAAATGTGGTACTTGCTTGACGTTAGCTCAGAAATGGCAACATTCAGAGCCTAGAATTATCAGGGTGACAGTACAGAAAAAAGTATGCAGTTCTGAAAGCATTTACAGTGTCCCTTCATGCAGCATATTCTGAATTAATTCAGATTACAAAATATCTTTTTTTTTTTTTGCATGAGAATATGAAGCTGAAGAAAAATACTAGATTTGCCTATTTCAAACTGAAATTATCTAACAATGCAGCAGATACAAATTAGGCAGCACTTATTTACTCCCACGCTCTTCTGTTAAATTCACTCAGTTACATAAAAGAAGGTGTATAATTGAAGCCTCCAGGCTCTCATTGAGTCTGCCACCAGTTTTCACTCTTTGTGATAGATGTCATTTTGTCCACCAGAAATTTCAGAAAAATGCGTGGGTGAAAAGCTGTCTCTGCAGACATCATTGGGTTTGGCAAATGATGCCACAAAAAACAGAATGTTACCACTAATAAGTATGGTAGCTATATTCAGCTGATCCCCATCATTTTCTTTTTTACTATTTGTTCAGTCAAATATATCAGAACAAATTATTTTCTCTTTACTTGCAACTCCTTTCCAAAATTCTGTTCATTGAATTACAAACTAAATATGCTTATTAGTGTTGGGACACAAACAAACCCATTAGGAAACTTCCGATAAAATATAGCAATTTCTGCAAAATTGGTAACAGAGCAATGCTGATGAAGACCTCAAGCTATCTCCACATTTCTGAAGTTGTGTGACTCATAATCACCATTCATAAAATGGTTTTATTCACCTGAGTTTCAATTACATACCCTAGATTTTATCAAGGTTTTGTGTCTGTTCACTAAAACATTTATAACAACTACCTTCTGGCCATTTTCATTCTGTTGTTATGTTTAAATGAAAAAGAATTGTACAAAATATCCAGAAACTTGGAGGGCTTGCTAGAATTACTCTTTATCTGCATATATAAGCATGGAAGACCTGGTCTGAAGCATTGGCCAGAGGGTACCAGTGGAGCTTTTTTAGGCTTAATTTAGACAGGCAAGAATGATTACACTGTAATGAAATATTACTATCATTTGATCCATTTATTTTCTGTCTTAAACACTGTAGTCCTATATAGTAACTACTGACAAATAGGAAAAGATGATAATGTATACCAGTGGAATAAATGCACATATATGCAAGGAAGCTGCTTTTGAGTTGCTGTAGCAATGGAGCAGAAGTTCAAACATTGTTTTATTTTTCAATGATAAAAAATAAATTTTATTAGTTTGGTCTATGTGATCTCACGATCAAATCGAAAGCAGAAATGTCTGTTGGTAAAATGGTCCATGACTTCAATAATTTACAAAATTTTGCACTTTCTGAAGAGTAGGTAGGTCACAAATTATAGAAAATTGTAGTCCACACAGCATATTAAAAAAAATCTTTTCCCTTAGAAACACAAAGCCTCAAAGAAGGGACATTTTCACTTGTGGAAGAATACTGAGACTTTGAAATGGAAATGTTTTGAGACAAAAACACGCACTTTAGTTTGTGACCAGAAACTAGAAGACTACATATGTCCAGAAGTGTACACAGAATTTAGGACAGTTTAAATATAATTGCAATAAACGGAATATAGATTTGCAAGCTACAAAAAGCAATAGTTCCTTTATTAGTCCATAATAAAAGATACATAAATCAAATAATAACTTCAGCTTGAAAGATTAAAATGAACACCAACATCCATTAGATGATGCATGCTTAATTAAAAAAAAAACAACACCTATGTAGAGTTTATATATATATATCTACTTTTTTGCTAAAATAAAATGAAAAGTATAAATTCAATATTTTTAATCATTACGCACAAATACTGTATCTGTAAACTAATTGCTAACAGAGAAGGCAGAAGAATTTTCCATTAGCTTATGTAAAATGTTACTGCTCAGTATCTCCATATACTAAATGTGCCAACAGTATATCACGCTTGTTCTGAAACATAAAATGTTTGTTCTCCATTTTGGCCTCTAGCAAAAAAAGATGAACTGTTCTTTAATGCTTTACATAACAAGAACTAATCACCTTCATTTGGTTGATCTGTGTGTCCAAAGGAGATGAAGTTGTTTCCAAAGTTTCCAGTTCTTTTTCTTTTTCAGCTATCCAGGTGGACAGAGCTTCAAAATTTTTGCCAAAATGATCCCACTTGTTTTTCATCATTTCCATTCTTTTAAGACTAAAATTAACCAAATTAATTAGAGAGAATAAACAGTTTAATATTCATGCTAGAATAAAACTATAACTAATTCAGACTACAGGAGGTGCATTCTAAAATATCCTTGTTTTAGAAAACCAAGGTGTGCACTTAAATTCAAACTTGGATGGTGCACCTGCAGTCAAACAATTACATTAGCCATAGTGAGGACACCAAAAGGTGAATCAAAATACAATTTTATTCACCAGTTATATGGAAAGCATTTCATGAAAGCAGGAAATATATCATATAAATCGTATAAGTATGATTTATATGAAAGTATATGGCATTTTGATTATATCAGATGTCTAAAAATAGAAATAACTGTGCACAGATGTTAGTTGACAGAGCCTTTAAATCAATAAAACAGAAGGGTTATAATGAGTAAATTAGAGAAGCATATGCTTTTAGCAGTGATTGATGGCTTTATTGGACTTGCTTTTTTCTGTAACAACAATATGCCTATTTTATAGGAAATCTCTGTTTTCTGAGGCAATTATTTGATATGGAGCCAAAGAATCAAGAGATACAAGTAAACTACCCCTATATATATATGCATATATATATATAATCTATGTTTCAAAGTATATATGTTAAAAAGATAGGTATGTGACTGATTCTTATACCCTGGATAGCAAAGCACCCCAATTTTTGGTCACAAATAAGAAGTCTAAGTTCCTTAAAAGACATAACATTAACTTCCCATGTACAAGTTTCTGTTAATTTCAGGCAGTGTAAAAATATTAGTGTCAGTGTGGGTCCCATAAATAGCTTATAAAACATGAATTTTTTGTTTCACTGAAAATACAAAAGCATCATTAGAAAAATTTGAATATTAAAAAATTCCACAATGTATTTTTCTTTTAAATATAGCCTTAAAAACCATTCATTTTGAAACAAGTTTTCATTTAATCTTGTATTTCCGTCAGTAAGGCTAGAGGAGGCTGCAAGAAATGATGTCACCTAAAATTTGGATTTGCTATTTTTTCTTATTTATTTGGAACTAAATGCCCCTTTTCTGTTCACTGATATAATATGCACCATATGTATTCAGTTTAAACTATTGGGAAAAGATTTTTATTGATATGAGTTACAACATAACTCTTACACATTGATTATGTGTTTTGCAGATTAACTATAGAGAGATGTTTATATTCATGTTTTGCAGAAGGGATTTATTTTGTTTATTATCTATTGTATCACAATACCACAGACACTGTATAATCCATACATTCAGCTAAAACTTTTTCCACACTGAGATCAAAAGGGAATATCAGCAACAGTTCCCATTTAAAAGTAAATGGCATTATTTAAAATATTCATTGTTGGAAAGATAAATTTCCTATATAAAAGAAGAACACTAAAATCACGCTATTTTTTTTTTCAGTAACTTTGGAGAAAAAAGAGATAAAATATTCAGGAAAATATGGCAAAATTATTGACTGCAAATCATTCTAATTACCCCATCCTGAAGAGAACAAAATATAAAAAATAAATGAGACCAATGGCTATTAATAAGTTAAATCTTTCTGCAGAGGCTAATATGCTCTGTTTTACAACTCTGTTTAAAAAATGTTCTTTCACACAAGAGAGGAAAATGCAATAGCAGAATTCACAGTAGGATGACAATGGTCAATAAGGGAAAAAGCACAAAACAATAATTATGGCATTGTCTTTTGCTAATGTTCAAGGTGGGATACTTGGTATTCCACCACAAAGTATCTTCTCNATTCATTGTTGGAAAGATAAATTTCCTATATAAAAGAAGAACACTAAAATCACGCTATTTTTTTTTCAGTAACTTTGGAGAAAAAAGAGATAAAATATTCAGGAAAATATGGCAAAATTATTGACTGCAAATCATTCTAATTACCCCATCCTGAAGAGAACAAAATATAAAAAATAAATGAGACCAATGGCTATTAATAAGTTAAATCTTTCTGCAGAGGCTAATATGCTCTGTTTTACAACTCTGTTTAAAAAATGTTCTTTCACACAAGAGAGGAAAATGCAATAGCAGAATTCACAGTAGGATGACAATGGTCAATAAGGGAAAAAGCACAAAACAATAATTATGGCATTGTCTTTTGCTAATGTTCAAGGTGGGATACTTGGTATTCCACCACAAAGTATCTTCTCAGATTTATATAGTAAATTGATCTGCAAAGTAAGACAACATAGAATAGGCCTATATTATCCATCATTTGCGAGTCAGCTCTAAAAATACAAATTTCAAACGCATACAAATGCATGTGTATATAAAAAATGGTAAAAGCTGAAGTACGAGTAACTTTGAGCTTAATAACTTCTAGTTACTTCGGGAAAAAAGATAAGACTTTCACAAATGCCAAAAGCTACAAATATTTACAGCAGTTAGCAACATTTTCTTGGAATTTAAACATCACTATTTTAACCATAGTTTGGCAAATTATACCTTCTTAATTTGCAATGGCAGAAACAGCTTTTGATAATGTCCATGAAATAAAATCTAGGCATTTAACTAAGATAAAGGCACTTCTTGACATTCGTATGAATAAAGCGGAAACTGAAAATTGAAAACATGGTAGACATTCTCATATTTGCAGCGAGAATTTTTGTTCCCAAAAGATTCTAGTATTTCAGGAATTAGATTAATTGCTAGGGCTTAAAGATTAGAACTGTGACAAGATAAATGTTAACTACAGTAGATTTGTAAATAATATATTATCTAACAAAGACTTATTTGCACATATTACTTTTGACATATTTGATACTATAATCTGGTAGCTATGCCATGGCAACTTGAAAATGATGGAGCTGATGAGACAACACAAAATACTAGGAAGGGGTTTTAGAGATCTAATACAATCTTATAGAGGAAAATAAACATTAGGACTTGTTAAGAACATACTCTTCTTCTAGAGTAACATCCACTTTTTTCACTTGTTCTTGGATAGATTTTGCCTGCTGCTGCAGGGCTTGTTTGCTCTTTGAACCAAGCTGTATCTCAGAAGACTTCTTCACCAGATTTTCAGCTTGTACTGCCATGGCTTCACTGTGTTTAGAAAGTTCCTGTAATGATACAAAATATATTAACTATACAGTTTCATATATTTACACAGAACAAATATTTTTCCTCATTCTTTGTGGTTGAAAAACTGTTCTGCACAGAATTACGTGTGCCCTAAACATATACTATGAATGTGTAAATACACAGAATGAATCTCTAAATTCTTACCCACCATGTTGCATTTAAGAAATGTTAATTTTAACAAACTATATTGAATAATATATAGCAAGGGGAACCATATATATACAAAAGACATTAACTCAACCAATGGAAATTTATCCCATTACTCTTTGAGAATTTTTTTTAATGAACTCTGGAATATTATATGCTATCAGTAATCATCTTTATTTAATCTTTAGACTACCCTTTACAGAGACGACTTTGTAATATCATTTACTTTGTAATTTCACTTTGTTTAGCAACTATTTTCTATTATACATGGTAAACATATAAACATGGTCAACAAGGTGAGTACAATTTAGTATGACTCCAACTAAGGGTAAAAATGTCATGAAAAACAGGGCACTCAGGGAAGTCAATCACTTGTAGTAGTAAATAGAATGGGTGAGGATGATCCTCTGGTATGAAGATAAACTGGCTTATGGCTTCCATATAATGGAAGTCTCTCCTTTGTCTTCTCAGGGATAGACAATTTCCAGTTGGTGCAAGCCATGCGATTTTGCCAAAGACCCATGCATGTCAGAGCTTGATTCTGCTTAGCTCAGTAGTGTAAATGACTGCTGAACATAAAATGGGAAGTTCTCAAAATCATTTTATTCCCTATGTATTTACTTCATGTTCAGATCTTGAGTAATTCTATAATCTTTTCATAAAATAATTGTTTATCCCAGAACAGTCTCTATGCAGTCTCTATTCTGTATAGGTAATTCATACCAGCATTAACAGTAAATCATGCGAAGACTCTATACAATGCACGTGGGACATGCTAACCAAAAAAAAAAAAAAAAAGGAGAAAGATATTTCAGCTCCTCTACTTCACACAAGTAATACCTTCGTCTGATCCAGTTCTGAGGAGAGGCTCTCTAAACTGCTGAAGTTTAAGATACGTTCAAGTGCACAGCTTGCTTGATTGAGATATTTTACTACTGTTTCTTTGTCCCTTTCAAACTGCTCCCATTTATTTATTGTGACCTCCAAAAATAAAACAAGAAAATAAATGAACATACAAAATAGGAACCACAAAAACAAAAAGGACAAACAAGCAGAAAAAATTATAATGTTTTAAGATAATAAAGAAGGAAAAAAAACTCAGAAAAACCTATCATAAGATAAAACTTCCTTCTGTAATGCTATGAATTTGCATATGAAAATACTCTGAACCTAGTAAAAGTTTTCATATTCACACTGATTCACTGAGTTTGTACACTTTCTAATCTGCGAGGAGTATTTAAAAAAGTTCAGATGTTTACATCTGAAGTGACGACTGCAGATACTTATTGGCTTGTGGTGGTAGGAATCAGAAGCATCTAAAATTTTTCAAGTCGTCTTATGAAATAAATTACAGTAAAAAGTTAAGAAAAGAAGGTACGCACACCTAAGAACATATTTGTTCTTTTTGATCACGTTGAATTTTAACCAACATTTTAATGACTAGCATTTTGTTGCTAGTTACAAGAATTATGATGAAATATTTATGAAAAATCAATTATTTTCTTAATTCTGAAACAAACCACTGCCAAATTAAGGTTTTATATATGTTAGAAAAAAATGGTTTTCATTATTACTTAAAGTTACTGAGGCTCTGTTGATTATGCTTTGCATTATGTGTTTTAACATGGAATAGTTTTGATGATCAAACAATTATGTGAAATAGTGGACACCTACATCACAATTCTTATTAGGTAAACGTAAAGGAAAATCCAGATATAGGTGCAAGAAGCTTTAAATTCTGGGGTCTATTCAATGGCGAGTTAGTTATACAGCCTAAAGAAATCAATTCAATTTCTCTGAGACTGTTTTTTCCTTCTCTAAATTTAGGATGACAGTAAGTATTTCACAGTCTAGTTGTGAAGATTATATTTGTGCAATATCAGATGCTATTACTTTAACATTCAACCAGAGTACTCCAAATTAAAGGTAATGGCAATTTTTAATAACCAGATGATGGTTATAAAAATTAATATAAATATATAATAAACCACAATACAGAGATGTCTACTAGAAGCATTTATTATGATTGAAAAGCTGGGACTTTTAAACACTTTCAAACAAAATACTAGTTCTTTATTAAGACATATATAGCAGCTTCAAGAATTTTTGATGGAAGGACTGATCACAAAGATTGTAAGGACCAAGACTCAGAGGTGAGAAAGTCAGTTCTGACTATTTGTATATTATTTTTTCCCACTAATTTAAAAAAAAAAAAGAAGTAGAATGAAGTAGATAGTTGTTCTTTGTTTTGTTTTCAAGTACCCACTTGCAATTGCTCTTCACGTTTCTCCATAGTCTGCTGCATGTTCTCCAGCGTTCCTTCTAGCTTTAATAAATCTTCCTGCATCGTGCTTGGCAGTCCACCTTCAATCTGCAATTGTTTAGCCTGGAAAATTTGCTGTTGCACACCTTGTCTCTTAGCACGGAGTCTCCTTGTTCTTTGCTAGAATCACCCAACAAGAATATTCAGACTTTTTATCTCATTTGGTGAATGTACAAAGAAACCACTTTTCATGGTTTGCAATGGAGTATGCAATGAGAACAATGAACAGGAATTAACTGTAGAAGTATTACTTGAATCTCATATACTCATAAAGCATATGATGTGAACTCTGAAAGGTATTACGCTTTATGTAGCATACAAATAGAAAGTGGCAATATATGGCCATTCATCCTAAAGAGTGTTATAGAAGCTGGAAAAGTTGAGCAACTGCAGTGGTGTCACAAGCACATGAAGTTGTCATGTATCCTCTGAGCAGCAGATTGAAACCTAAGATTGATAAAAGTGATATATCAACCTGCATTAGAGAGCAGTAGAAGGATTCCCAAGTTGTGTAACTTATTCCTTGATATGTTTTGCTTTAGAGAATTACCAGAAAATCATGGTTATTTCTGGTTATGACTCTTGCAAACTTTAATAAAGAGAATTTTGGCACTGGACATAATATAATTTGGTAATTACATACATTCTGCCTAAAATAAAATGATGAAATTTGGATATTTATGAAGAAATTGCTCTACCTGATGATGAAATAGTAGTTGCTGAGCTTGGAATAAACTTTCCGTATCCAGGATCTTTTCAGCTTCTGCTTGGGCTTCCTTAGAGTTGTTGATTAACTCTTCAATTGCACTTTTAACTTCTTCTTTGTATTGGACACAATCTCCAACAGTGCCTAATGTCCTTTCAATCTACAATTAATTATAATTTTTTGTATTTCATGTTAAACGGTACATCTCTACTTTAAGTGTACACATGTATTTGGAATTCCTTTTGCAAAAATATAGTGAATTGTCTGAACTAAAACTACTTTTGTCTCCAGAATTCATAGCATACAACTTCAGCTTTACATTGGTGAGTGAAATGTAGATTTAAAATGCAACTCTGGAGACCTTTGTATTCTTTAGGCATACTCCCTACTACATTGCCACAAGGCAAAGAGATGCCTGTGCCTCTTGCAGATGAACACTTAGAAAGTATGTGTTGTCATCAGCACTAAAAGCTGATTCAGATTCTGAAAAGCATATGCTACTCAATTCACGAAGAAGGTTTATCACCTTTCAGACCTTCTACAGCAAAGCCCCAGCTAATTACTAACATATTTAAGTGCACTGTTACCTTGGTTTTATGGACTACAACACGCACATGGTGGAATTCCCAATCCTAGTTCACAGAATTTTTTGAAGAAAATTATATATTTATTCAAGATATCAGAAAGATCTTCTCTTTTTGTATGACCTAGTTAACTCTTGTATCTGATTATCAGTAAAGGATATGTCCTGACAGTTTCTGTAATTTAAGGTTTTCATGGCATTCTAGAACTAAGAAACAACTTTTTTTCCATCCTCCCTTACTCTATCATTCTCTTCCCAGTTCATATTCACTTCAGAGGATCATTCAGGTTCCCTCTGGTTTTGACATTTGGACATTTAGAGGAAACCAAAAGCCAAATTACTTTCTTATAAAAAATACGATATTGTTATGCATACCCTTAATTTTTTTTTGTCACTTGGAAATCAGAACAGTGGCTCCCACTGATTTTCCAAACATACCTTATGTCTAGAAGTCCAGAAATATTTGATTAGACAGATGGAACCTTTACACATTTAGAAAATCTAAATGGTCTTCACAAATTGACATTGACATTGAATTTGAAGTCAGAAATCTTTCTTTACACTGGACTGTTTTCCAAATAGATCTGTTCTGGTCTCTAAGTGTAGGAGGTATCAATTTCCTCCTAATCTTTCCTTTTAACGTGAAAGTCATAAAGCAGTAAAGTCATTGAGATCCCACAGAAATAAAGGATTCGCTGGATTTTGAGAAGTTCTACTTATTTGGCCAGAAATCTGCCATGATTTCTGTAGTTCCAGTATCTCATTACCATTCAGACCTCAGGCACCTGCAACATTTTTCTGCAAATTCAGTGCATGCTCAATATTATAGTGATTGGAAACCACCTCAGTATTTATTGTTTCAGCACAAAAGACACAAACCAATATTAAAATCAAGTTGGATATCCAGTTGATGCACCATTGCCAATGTTAATTAAGATGATTTTAGAAAATTATCTTTTGTCTCTAAAAATATTGACATTTTGATATTTACTAGGATGCACTCCAATCCCGTAGAAAAAAAAAAAAAAAAAAACACGCAAAACTACCATCCAATCTAAAAAAAACAAACAAACAAAAAGACAACAAAATACAGCGCTGTCAGTAATTTTTTGATGGCTAGTTGCACAGAAAACAGTTTTCTCTTGTTGAAAACCTGCAGTTTAACTAAAATTACACAGTAGAAAGCTTGTAAAGTCATGATTAATGTCATATCGTGTGACATGGTAAATAGAGATTTCTTGTTTTCCTCATACTGTACCTCAGCCAGCACATCCAGAAGTCCTTTGAAGTCACTGGAAAGTTTACAAAGCTCATCTTCTGCCTTTTCGGCCTCCGCATCAGTACATATTGTAGTCATAACTGCAAGTCTAGATTTCAGCCAGCTGTGATTTTCTCCCTGCTTTTTAATATGCTGCCTGATTTCCTACAGAAGAAAAAAACCATTTTCTCCAAATAAACAAAATACTGAGTACCATTCATGACATCAGTTCAGAGATTATTAATATAAACATTATCTTGAAACACCAGAAGCATAGTATCTGTATACTTTATTTGATAATGTTCCCACCAATGGCTATATTTTTGCTCAATAGACTTTACAGAGTTCCTGTCTTTAAAGTAACAGAGGAGTACTTTTTACACAAAAGTTTTCACAAACTTTTTACCTATAGAAGATAAATAGATGGCAGATACCATGTATATATTTTTCATACATCGATTATAGTTACGGTTTAAACCGCAAATAAAGCTTTCCTAAACGCAAACTTCATATGACATTAAGTTCTGTGTATTTCTATTATTACTTATTTTAATAGCTGTTTTCACTTAGATTTTTTATGTTGTTTTTTATGTCTTTGTCTCAAAGCTGATGATAACCTGCTGGCAGATAAACTGCATGAAGAAAAATCAGATGCTCTGGAACAGGAGTACCAATTAAGCTAACAGTCTTTCTGCTTTATCAAGGTCACCCTAATTATACTCCTCTGAACAGTTAGCCTTTAAAATCTGTTCATGACTTTCACACAAACTGCAATGGTATGTAAGATTCCTATTTTGGCTCCTATCATGCAGGGGAACAAAAAAAATGTGTGTTAACTGTTATCTGAAGGACCAGAAGGATGGAACCTTCAGCTTTCCTACCATTTCTCTTACCAATTACGAATGCAAAAGTGAATGGTAGTCTGCAACTCCTACTACACTATTGTAGAAGAGATGTTTGCAACAGTAGCTTTCCCTGAATGTACAACTGTAACTTGATCCTTCAAATCCAGTCCAGAAATTTAGGCTTTTCTTAGTTCAAAACTTTTAACAGCATATGCAGCAGAATGAGGTGCGTTATCTACTTGATTCTATCTTTTGAATGTTCTGAATATACAGTTAAAGGGACCTGTTATTCTCTAAACTATAAGAAGTAACCACTTCTGCAAAAAAATATTGCATGTGGAAATTTCTCCTGGAAATGTTTTTAAGGAGACCAAGAATCAGCAGAATTTTATCTACAGTCTCCATACTAAAACAGATGCACTACTTAGTAACACATTTTGTAGATACAGTTTGAATGACTGTAGCTTTGTCAGAATATAAACCAATGGCTCACCCCAACAGATGATTTAAATTGCTCGTATTTAGCAGTATCACTGACACTTTCCTTTATCCTCTTTAGCTCTCTCTCTGTAGACAAAATCCAATTTGCCAATTCAGAAAATCTGGAATAAAATGTCACATAATGCAAAGCAAGAAAAAAAAATTAGACAAATACAGTCACCACTAAACAATAACCTTTATACTTATGGCAATAATTATAAAGCCATCAAAGTCCCGCTATAATATGTGGAATCACTACATGAAGTATAATTACTGGTAACGATGTTAACAACAATATTTATCATTCTTTATGTGGATCTATAACGACATTTAGAGGAGTGATCACGCATAAGACACTACCAGACCCATCTAGGAATTGACTGACACCTGTTTGTATAGCTCTTCCAGATGTCTGAGTGCTCTGTGAGTTTTGTGTATGTACTGTCTATCTGAGATTTGAGCTCCTTCAGGATTCGTTGGCTACTTTCCAATGTGGCCCTCACTGGATCAGAAACTGGAAGTTTATGGCACAGTTCTTCAATCCGTTGTAATCTTTTCTCACAGAGATGGTAAGATCCCTTGTCACCAAAGAACAACTGGTGGGAGACAAAGCAGAAAAGTCAGCAAAAATATAAATTGGCAAAATTCATAAAGCTACTCAGATTGCGCTGTAAGCTATAATAAGCTCCTAGGTCATACATGCTCCTAACTGAGTTCCTAGGTATTAGCATGAAAGAACCAATTTCAAATGAAACTTTTTGTTGAAGACTCAAATGATTGATCAAATTTTGTGGTGCATAGAGAGTTTGGTCACAATTTCTGTTTAACATTTACATTCAGATGTATTTCTATAAATACCCACTTGGTGGCATATAATTCATACCTTGTGCTCCTCAATCATCCTTTCTTTGCCTTCTCTGGTTTGCACCTTATTCTGTCGAGCTAGTTCAGCTTTGCACTCCTCCACTGTGACCAGAAGCTTGCTTTTCTGAACTTCAATCTTCAAATGGATCAAATGATATGGGGCTTCCATTTGAAGATCCTACACTCCCACAGGTGCAGTAAACAACCAAAGAGATAAACAATATGCCCATTACCTCAGTGTAAAGTTACTACAATTAAGTTAAAAGATAACTCCTGATATAGAAAACAAAGCATATACTTGCATGAATATATAGGATTTTCTCAGTATTCGTTTAAGAAAATCAAATAATTGTTACTAATATCTAATATCTCTTATATATATGATAAATGCATATGTCTGTCAGACGAGAATATACACATACATTTTATATATATATATATATATATAAAAAGACAAGTCTCAGAGACATCTTGATTCTTGGCAAGATATTCCAAATATTTCCTGTACGAAACCAATAAAGCGAACAGTAATAGTGTAGCTGTATTCACACCTGCTTCCAGAGGTTCCTGTTTGTGAGCCAGTGGGAAACCATTTATTCATTATTCCAGCTTTGACCTGCAACATGCTGTAGCAGGTAAAAAAAGTAAAAGATCCATAGCTTATGAACAATACTTGTTCTGTTCCTAGAGCTTTTGGCAGATGACATATTTTAAACTGATTGTCTGATCCCTTACAAATTTTCTTTCCTAAGGTAGGGAAAATAACCGCAGTCATCCAACATCAGCTTAAAGAACAGCTAGCATCTATGCTCAACAATTTTTTCCCAAGTTAAGACTTGGAACTTCCAGAGATATAATTCAATGTTACTCACCTTCCACTGCCTGTGGAGTTTCCTCACAGCTTCCTGCAGGCTATGTTGCTCTTGTTCAGGAAGGATGTCAGTAAGTTCATCACAAGCTTTCAGGAAGGCATTTAGGACTCTCTGGTCCAACTGGTTAAAAAATTCCTGAGTTTGAAGTGTAAGGTACAAAGGTGAGAATGTGAAGCTGGGTGCTGGTACCTGCCACCATGAAGTCCCCTAACACACTCCATAAGGTTCAAATCTACTTCTACTGCACCAAGAAAGTGGAATTTGAGCTAAGGAAAACTTCTAGCCATTTATAATCCGGAAAATTAATCCATTCTGGGATGCCTAGACAGTATATTGATACAGTGCTTTAACGAGATAGGTTTTAAAGATACTTTGTAGTGCTCATAATACTTTATTCTGCATTTTCTGGTAGCTTACTTTCATCAATAAGAGGGATTATTATTATCATTTTTTATCTTTTCCTTTCTCAATCTTAATATTAGTTTTATCTGATCTGTATAAATTCTACACATGGAATAAGTCCATGACATTTTTAAAATAAATTAGGCTATCTGCACTTAAAAATTTTCATAGAAAAATCAGAGAATTTACTCACGCTATGCTTTCTGAGAAGTTCTTCAGGATTTCCTTTTTCTTTTAAGCAACAATTGGCAATCTGTATAACTTTCTCCAGTTCTGCTCTAGACTCCTCAAATTTCTTCATCAAACGGCTATTTGCTTCTATATTTTTCCTCCAGTCACCAGCTTTCCTGACCATATTCTGAGTTATAAACAAAGAAAATGAGTGGGCACTTTCTCACTGCTTTTTATTTACCATTTTATGATTAAAATGCATTTACTTGGTGCCTCCATTGCCAATATATTCCATTCAGAAATGCTTCTCTTTCCCCTTTCAAACTCACATTTTCACAATTTTGCTACCTATACAAAGAATCACACTAAATTATCCGCAATTTTAATAAAAATGGGTAGCTATCTGATGGAGAGATCTGTGGTGCTTTCAAAATGTCTATACCATTTGGCTAGCATTTTCTCCTTAAATGTAAAGTGTAAATGTCAATTTCTTTCAAATGTTTAAACATTTGTCATTGCACTTTTCCTGGCAGTAGACTACATCCTTCTGCATCAACCTCTGCTTAAAAGAGGTGCAAAGGAAAAGGAAAGAATAAAGGTGGTTTAACTTACAGATCCAACCACTTCCACACTACAGAAATTCTGATCCAAAGGAAGTTTGTACAGTAATCACACAAGCAGGTCACACCTGCATCCATATAAAAAGCTGCTCAGACAGAAAACCTTTGTGACTTAGTTTCTACTTCTCTTGTTTTGAAACCTTAGTCATACTGCATTAGTGAGTGGTTACAATTCCATAATCTAGTAATAAAATTTAACAGAAGAAATGAAAAAAGTCACCAGTTCACCTGCACCAAGGTAAATCCAGTACTGTGTATCAACAAAAGACTTTAATTTCTCACCGATTACTCATTCCAGTGTTAGAACTTGTAACACTTTTACCCAGTAAGCTAATAAAATCTGCAAATGTCAATTTAAACATATCACTCAGACTTTTTAAATGTTACAGATTACTTTGTGTATATTAGAAGCATATTGAAATGCAGTCTTTAAATGAGAAAAAGCCAATTTCTGAATTCATACATCTTTATGTCTGGGTATGCTGAGAGAGAAATCATTGTTCATCCTTACAGAACCAGAATAATCAATGTTTAACACAGTAAATTTCTGAAGGTATAACTGTATCTGCCTCAGTAAACACAAATACAACAAATAATTTCTAAATGGTAAATAAAATGCTATAGCTCTTTAGTGAGAGTCTCCAAAATCCAATTTAAAAAACTAAACCTCTCAAAGAGGACTCCTTATTGACGCAGATTATTTCCTTTAGCTGGATATGCATATACAGCCCAACATCTGGAGATCTGAACCCAAGACAATTGTGAGTATCATGCTAGACTGGGGGTAAGTAGCCCTGAAAATATCAATATCACTAATAACAAAATACAAACCTAAATGCAAAGGGGGCTCTAGCCCATTCTGTGCATTTTTTACATTAGAAAATGTTAATATGTATTTCAAACTTCAATTGCAAATTTGTAATCTTCAGAATCTACTGCATTTCCTGAGGAAACACAAAGCCCCAGACAAGTAATAGCAACTGTCAATTTTTCTGTCTTCCATGATTTATGTAAAGGAAGTGTATATGAATATAAGAGCAAATAATTAGTTAGGAAAATCAGGAGAAATAAAAACTGGTGAAGAAGCTCATGGGTGGAAGGGGACACTAGCCCCCGACCACTTGTTACCAATAAAGAAATGCTATAGAGATATGGATGGATGTATCAGCTGCATATGAATAAGGTTTCAAAAATACGCACCGAAGTGTAATTACCTGAAAAGTAATCTGAACTTGTGTAACTTTCTTCTGAAATGTTGACTGATGGAAATGCTGCAACACTTCACTAGAAGCCACGCACTGGAGGATACTCTGACTATTTCTCTCAATGAGGGACAAAGCTTTCTTGCAGTTTTCTTGATAAGCTACCAAATCCTGAAAGAAAGAAACATATATCCACCCTGGCCAGGAACAAAGGAGAGAAAAGTTTGGCAAAATAACAGGAAGATCTTTCTTTTAACAGTAAGAATAAATGGGACAAAGTCAAAGCACCACAAAAAATAAAAATAAAAAAATTTCACAAAATGTTAGATGGAATAACACAAGTCAGATAACTCTTTCCATAAATGCAGGGTTCTATACACAAACAGATTTCTAGCTATCTGTTAAAAAAAATAAATAAATTACATAGACATTTACCAAAGCCATTGGGACAGTTTTTGGAGAATGCAGGTCAGTACGTAAATACGTGATTTAGTTTTATGGGATGTTTGTGTTTACTGTACAATTCTAAGTTGATCACAATGAAAATAGACTCAAGAATGACAAACCTTAACAGCAGATTGACCTTGCCTTTCAACAAATTAATCTTTCCTGGCAGCTATTGGATTTCAGACTTTATTAGAAATAGCATTAAGTAATAAGAATTACACTTAGGGGGAAAAAAAGGAAAAGAAAAACACATGAATTTATACAGCCTGAAAAAAAAAAGAAATTTAAAAAAATGAGGAAACTGTTCTATTGAAAGAACTCTATTTCTCAACACAAATTCCTATTTACACTGTTCAGTAGAAGTCAGCATCTTCCATAGAGCTGAGTAGATTTCAGTCATTTGACAGTAAATAAATGCAGGAGAAACATGTAATTTTACCATGACATTCTGAGTTTGGGCAACTTCAGTAGTAGAAGAAAGGAGCACTTTCACAAGCTACTTAAACAGCAGATTGATTATGTCAGTAACATGGTATTCATGGTATAACATGGTAGAAAAGATTGAACAGACAAACTCACCAGATTAGTTTTTAAAAAAATCAAACCTTGAAGTCATTGAAAAGGAAGACATACATCATACATATAAATACACACAAAATTAAATCATTAGCTCTTTTTGATTGTTTTTATAAACTTCTGCTTTCCATAAAAAAATTATAGAAATTATAGAAGTTGTAAATACTCGGTGAAAGCAAAGGTTTTTTTTAAAGTGAGTCTCTTTCTAAACTTACTTGTGCTTTTTGCTTAAGAACAGTTGTAGGTTGTGCTTCAGGATCCAGGATAGAAATAATTTCATTGACCTTTTCAAGAGATTCATAGAAGTTTGTGATTTGTTTCTCCTGTTCTTCAAGTGGAGACAGCAGATGCTGGCATTCATAAAGTAGGGCACAGGAATACTCCTTGACCTTGTAGACAGTTTAAAGAAAAATAATTATTAAGAAGGCAGTAAAATTCAATCAACAGCAGCTTCATCAGCATGTAAATTAATATTGTTGCTATCTGCATATTTTATGGTCAGTATCAGTAATATGTTAATTAAAGATAATATTCAATATAAGGGTGGTTATCTTGAAGTGTAGAACAAGTAACAATTTCTACATCTGAATTAACTCAACTGTTACTATAACCACATATTTGATCAAATACATATTTCTAGGTTAGATTTTTTCTCTTCCTCCCCCCACCCCCACCTCCCTGTATTGGAGCTCAGTGGCTACTGGTTTAATTAAAGAAAAAAGTATTCTGCAACCTTGCTCAGCTGCTCTTTGATCCTTGCCAAAGTTGAAAGCATTTCATTTACTTCTCCTTGGGAAACTTCTTTTGTAACAAGTTGTGCCGTTCTTGTGACCATTTTGTATTGAGTTTCCATGGCAGGCAATTTCTCCTTAATATTCTGTAATAAACATTTTATAAGAATAAAAATTTCAAAAAAACATTAACAATGACATTTATGCATTCACTGAAATATAAGATATATATTCTAATTTTTTTTCATGGTTGCCCGTGAAGACTGGAGAATGTTTCAAATGATTCAAATATTTCTAACGAAAATTGTGTATCAGTCAATTCAACTAGATGAGAACTGAAACTAAACAAACCAATATCCAGTTGGACAGAGTTTTGGAAATATGCTCTAGAATTGTCAGCCACAGAATACAAGGCTTTGGATTAGCTATAGGATAAATTATTTAAAAATACCACTAGTGGAAAAAAAAGAGTATTAACGTAAACGTATGCAAGAAGTATATATATCTTTAATTTTACCCTTAGAATTAATCAGTTACACATTTTTTGCTCTTATGCAAGAGAAAGAAAGGAATGGAAGGAAAATACTTACTTCTAAATCTTGTACGAACATCTTCACATCTACAAAGGACACTTCTATGGGTGCTGAAAATTTTCTATTGCTTCCTTCAACAAAAGCTGTCAAATTAGCAACACTGTCCAGGTATTCCTTCTGCATTTTGTCCAACTCATCTGCCCGAGCATACTATGAAAATGTGTAGCAAAATAAATAAATAAATAACCAACGTATTCAAATGAGGTACCTAAAAAATTTCTTGAAGAAATTAGCATGTTTTCAGAGCAATTTTTTTTACTAGAAAAAAGTATATTCAATAAAATAAAAACTAATGGAAGCTAAAAGTCTGCATTATTTTCAGTAGCGCTGGTAATTAAATAACAATTTTCATACAAGTGTTCAGCCTATCTAAATGTTTGAATCATTCCAAGAACTCAGAATCATCATTTGTTTCTAACCTAGAATCAACATTTCAATTAATTTCACGTTATTAACAGTACGAATTTTGAGAGGTCATCAGAAAGATTAGCATACAAAAAGTCTACAAAAGCTGAAGAAGGGAAATGCCAGTAAAACCTGCTCTCACAGGGAGAGGCCAATGAGAAACTTCACAGCTAGGATGTTAAGGAAGCTGCTTATGTGGGACAAGAAACACATTTCTCTGGACATTACAGTTTCCACAGTGAATCAAAAACAAAAAACAAAGCGACAACAACAACAACAACAAAAACTTGAGAATCATTTGATTTGGAAATGTTACAATAAAAAAATGGGGGGACTGATTATTTGGATTTCCATTTAATTTGATTGAAATAAGTTAGAGAACAGATTCAATGTCTTCAAACAAGCAATTGCTGACCATAAGTCACTGAAAGGGGAAAACACTGTTAGATATATATGGATTAATTAGCAATTATATTTTCTAATTTGCTTATGATGTGTGAAATACTTGCATAATCCTATCTTGCTTCTGCTTTTTAAAAACATAAAAACAATATTTCTTTTCCAATCAGCTGAATGTCTTTTAGCAGATACATCCTTTTTTTTGTTATTGTATACTAGTTTCATTTACTACTAGTGCTTCCTTGTGCATGAGATCAAAAAAATGAGATCTAATGTCTGACTGATTTGGAGAATACTTTCAGCTAGTTTGCAGTGCACCTGATTATGGTTGCAGTACAGTAATTGAACACAACTGTAATTAAAGAATAATATTAATGCCTACAATAAAAATAGGTATGTAAAACTCATTTTCTTAAAAGAAAGTAGAAGTTATGAATGAATAATATTCACTGTGTTAAGACTGTAAAGATAAAATACAGATTATTGTAGCTGTAAATGTATAAAAGGAAAAATAAAAAAAATATATGATTGAAAAGATAAACAAAGCAAATAGTAATTAATAGTCCCAGTAGTAATTAACTCCTGTCAAGGTTTCAATTCTGATATAAATAATTATAAACAGTTTGGCAGTTCAGTAAGTTGTTCAACAGTCCTGCCAATGGAGCAATTTGGCCTTTTTGGCATGGAAAAGATAAAGTAAATACGAGTATTTAAATGTAACAACAGCAAAAACACGTACTTGCTTCACTTGCATAAACAATTCTCTCCATCTTCCATTCAGTAACAGAAGCTGCTGTTTAAGGTCCCTGGAAATGGTCTCATCACATGTTTCAATCAGAAAATTACCAGCATCATTCATGGCTGTGTGCTGCTGGATCCAGTGAGGTAAATGCCGGAAGAAATCCTGAAGAAGAAAATGAAAGCACCTTTCCTAAACCTTTCACAAATAGTGTTTACCTTAAATCATTAAACTAAAATTTACTCACCAGCTAACAGTTTGATACAGCTCTTTGAACAGTTATTCTGTGAAGCCATATTGGCTTATGAAATGCCACAACATAATTTTATAATGTTTGAACACAGTCTCTTGAACTAAAAATTGCCACTAATTTATGCATAGCTTATTTTACTGTAGTGAGTAGCTTCAATTAAACTAGTGGAAATCCACTTTAAGAGAAAGGATTTGGTTTGTAACTGAAATCACTCAGTATTCATACAGTTTTTGATCTAAGAAAATTCTTCACCATTCCTTCTTTCAATCTCAGAGCAACGGAGAAGGGAAGGAAAAAAGTACGGTTTTCACTGATTTTTTTTTCCCCCATTCCAGTGAGACAGCCTAAATAACCCACCCACTGTGCCAAATGCTTGCCTACATCTTGCAGGCAAGCACACATGGATGAACTAGCAGGGAAAACAAACTTCCTCTCTGCATCCCTTTCTTTTTGTTCTCCAAGAGGATGGGCAGCTGTTCCTAAGATAAGTATCTTCAGGTACTATTGCCAGAACTGTATCAGTAAACTAAACAATATATATCTATAATCACTCTCTTATTTATATACGTATAATCACTCTCTCCTGATTGTCCACATTATTTAATGTTTCGTATGTTCTCTAGCATCAATTTGGCTTCTGATAGCGACCCTTCTCCCAGATACTACACAATTCAGTGGAGTGCACAGGGTAATTACTGTTGCCAGTGGACTAAACCAATGAGGCCACCTACTTTAGGAAGAGAAATAGAATGGCCACAAGAATGCAAGCTGCACAGTTTAACTTGGTTCTCAAGACCAAGGAAGGGGCACTGAACCATTTTATTAATGGCTCTCCATCTACTCTAAAAATACAAGACTTCTCATCTGACAGGTCTGTGTCACCCCTTGCTTCAGATGCAGCTGAAGAAAGGTGCGGGTTAAGAAGGGGTTGTGACTAGAATCGCTTAAGAAGCACCAACAAGTAAAAATGTTGTAGAAAAATAGGCTTGCTCATCAATACATTTGCTGTTAAAATTTGAGTACTTCATGGGAGAAAAATTCTACCGCATACTGATTTTTTTTCCTCTCTCCTAGATTTTGTGTGACACATGCTCATAATAAAACAGAGAACCCAATGACAAAGTTACAAAACCACTTTCTTTCGCAGAAAGAGTAAGACTACTTACTGGTTTTGAAATAATACGGAGACAACGTATGAAACATGAAAGTATAATTTCTATGCCTGGGACAGACAGAATATATACCACCAGTGTTCAGTAATGAAGGTAAAGGCTTCAAATAAGCACCAATGAAATCTTTATGTAATATTACCTACTCTAACATACTCTAGGGAACCTGCTTTAGTGGAGGGGTTTGACTAGTTGATCTCTAGTGGTTCCTTCCAATCCCTACAATACTGTGATTACTGATCTATTTGTAGTTTGAAAGAACAGATATTATGAAATATTTTAGAAGTTTTCTATACAGCAAGTGGAAATAATCATTCACTTGGGACTCCAGTTACTTGGAAATGACAGTTTTATAAATATATAAACCTGTTTAAGTACTTTTTTTAATTAAAAAATGTTAAAACTGCTAATCAAAACTATCCTTGGAATTATGCAAACATTATTTCTGTCAAAGTCTAGATTCAACACTAACAATAGAGGTAACTTATAATATGTATCTCAGGCTACAGGTGTTTCACATTAACTATTAATAATTGTTAAAAGTTTTAAGGCAATAGAATATTAGTATTCTGTGAAGAATAACATTTTCATGTCTAAAGTTTTTTAACAACTTTTAGAAACCTCTTCATATTTTATAAAGATTTAAAGTAGCTTCTCAGACTAGTCCATCCTTCTTGCTTAATATTAACTACTTTTAATATTTGTACTATTTAAGAGGCTTGCTTTTATTTTAAAAGTCTATCCCATTTTTTTATAATATAAATTCTGAAACTTCTATCTAAAATTATAGTACTCTGTCATGACTTGATGTCAATCTGATATTTTATAACTTATAAAAACCCTAAATGAAAACTTCCTACCCTCATCCAATCTGAAAGTAGCAACTAATAAATGCAGCGTTATTAAAGTCATTCTGTGTTGTTACTGAAGTGTCACAAATATGAATCTTAGTTCTCCAGTACAAGAGCATAGCACTGTAGCAAATGAGACTTCATATGTGACAGCAGGTTCCCAGAAGGAACTCTCCAAAAGAGTTCTAAATCACTTGGGAATCTGATGAATTATTTAACGTTCCTTCTTTGCATATATATATATATGTCTGTTTGTGCTATCCAAGTAAACCCTGAGAAAGCTATGATCAATATAAATAGCATGCCAGAAACAGAAAAATATTTTGAGTATTGAGATAAGGATTAATCTATGCGCATGCACTAAAAATTGGCAGCATGAACTTCTCCCTCTTGAATGACGTTTTGCAAAATAACCTAAGAAAATGCAAAAGTACATCCCATATTTCATACTTTACAAAATAGTCTCATATATTTCGTATTAGTTCATACCTTTTTAGACTGTTCAGGCTGATTAAGCATTTTTTCAGCATCCTCCAACCAGGCTTGCAGACCTGCCACAGTGCTGCTGTATCTGTCCCAGTTAGAAATTACTTCTTCCAACATGCTTCTTACACTTCTCACCTCTACTGAGAGGTTCCTCCACTGTGCTGTTGTTTCACTCATGAATTTCATCACACTCTCAACTTCTTCCACTAAGACACAAGAAAGATGTTGGTTATTTATGTTCGTTATTATTTCTGTGATGCTTAATGTTATGCTGCATTTATCTGGTCACATCAGAAAATTATACTTGACTAAAACTGCTATTTCAGAAGAATTTTTACATACATACTCTGTTAACAGCTGAAATTTAGTGCGAAGTTATTTCTGAGAAATTAATCACATGATTTAAAGACTGCATAAAGTACATAAATGCACACAAAGCTTTTACTACCACAGTAACACTGGGACCGTATTAATTAGCACAGTAACACTACATACTCAATAGCTCATTTCTAATCTGTAGTAAAATATATCAAGAGAAAAAGTTTCTTTAAAAAATAAAATAGTAGAAATATGTAGTGTACAAACAAATCATGTCTGCATATAAAACACTGAATGAAATTGACATCTTTAAAACAAAATATCTATTTTTTGACATTCACTTTTTAATACTTCCTTCACTGCAGTCCTTATCCCAGAAAGAAGAAATAGAGGTAAGGAAAAGAATCCAAGTAAATCATGAGACTTCATAATACAAGCAGGATATTGACAAATTAGCTTTCAGCTATGATGACCTCTAATTTGCACTGATGTTTCTGATTTCAGATAAGTGATTACCTAACCTTTGGAAAAGAATTTGCTTTTTTATTTTTTTCATATTATTGAATAAATCTATTATTTTTTATTCTTTTTAAGAATATCTTGTCAGTTATGTAAAATTTGAGCATCCCTGATTTAAATTTCTCAACAGAAAAGATACCATTTTCTCTGTCAGTCTGGTAATCATTTTGGAAGCTGCAGCAATCTTCCACAGACATTACAGTGTAATTATCTCAGTGGAGAGTTAAGTGATCTCATGTCTGTAAGTATCTTCATCAGACATTGCACTCATGTTTTCTCCCTCAGTGCAGCAGTACTGTTCAGGAATTACAGAAGGTAGCTGTTGAATCAGCTACACATTTCTCTCATGTATGTCCATACAACTGTCATTTGGGTTCCCTTTACAACCTTTCATAGTTAATGAAATAACTTAAATCAGTTAGGAGATACTTTTGTTACCACAGCAACCTTGAGACCAGCTCTCTGGCTGTTGTTTTTCCTTGCAAATGAAGCCTTGCCAGGGACTGCACCAACCACTGAAACATGACCCTAATTGTTTCACTGACACACTGTTGGGCCCAGATCAACAGTTCAGAAGTTAGAAAGGATCATGCTCGGACATTCTACTGGTCTACCTTCTGAATAAGAAGAAAGTTAAAAAGTAATGGGCTGCTCTGTACCCACTTGGTTTCATGCTAGAGAAAATGCAGAATAGCTATCAGAAGCTGTAGGCTTTCCAGTGGATCTCAGCAGCCCTATTGCATTGAATAAACAAATTTTAGGTGACGTTTTTAGGAGATATTCATGCCTAAAGAGATTAAAATGTCATCCCGATAACAACAGTAAAAACATAGGCATTTACCTGAGCCATTTGCTTTGGCATACATTTCAGCTGCTCTTTTCAAGATCTGGTATGTAACTTCATATTGCTCAAAGAACTTACTACTTTCAATAACAGACTGAAAGGAAAAAGACATTACAACAGAGTAAATAAATACAAATATAAGAACACACCCCCTGAAATTACACCAGGAGAGCAATGATAGTTTTCAATGTCATTATTTCATACTTGTTTACAAAATAATATTAAAATTTCATCTTTTCAAATTAATGGTACATTAGTGTTTCCCCTCACAAACTGAGTTTATTTACTTTGCCTGTGGAAAGAATATTTAATTTATTTTTAGTTAGTCTGTTAGTAGATCAACTGCTGAAGTTCCTAGAATACTATACATGGAATGTGCAGAAAATGAACAAATAAAAGTCACATGATCAGCAAAACATTTTTTAATTAAAAAAAAAAAATAATTTCCTCCCTTATATGAGGTCCCACAAAAATAAATAAATAAATAAATAAAAATCCTGCTAAATGCGTAATAACATTCCTGTATTAATCCTAGCAGAAAGACAGATTTTGTTTTAAGAGATTAAATACATCTGACTTATCCTTCAGTTTTCTCCTACTTTCATTGCAAGTGGTACAAATTAGATTAAGAAAATACTGAAGAAAAGATTCCAAAGTGCAAAACAGTTCTTCTCCTTTAGGAGTAGCATTTCTACTGCAATATGTTACAGAATAAATAATCTATATGGAAATATTATGGTCTGAAAGTTGTGTCTCTTTATCATTTATACCTATTTATCATTGATGCCGAATAGCATTGATTTTTTTAATCTCTCAGAAATGTTACTTCTTGTAAATGCTTTGTATAATTACATATCTANATTGCAGATGTTATTTTTAACCACAAAAAAAAAAAAAAAAAAAAAGGGGGCTGGGGAGGGGGTGGGGGAATCCCTTTTTATAGTGCTATTACATTGCCCTTCCTAAAGTACTTATCTAGAATTTTGGAGTGTTTTTATAACCTATACTACAATGCCATGTCTCCAGCTAGATATATATGCATTTAAGGCAAATGCATCTCTAATATGTTATATACAAGTTCTGGAATGTCAGAATAGGCAATCTTTTATTTGTATGACTGTAAGTTCAGCAATACAAGGTTTTTAACAATACCAAAGTTTCGAAGTTTAACTTAACCATTTTCAAAGGTCAATGTATTTTGAAGAGGAGAATTAGATCTTGCATTCATCAGCCCACATAATATAAACATCATAAACTTCTAAAAATCAAGCCATCAGAGAGATTGTATCTAAAATCCTCTGTTTTAAAATTTTTTTACAGTTACTATGTCAAAACCCCAGTTATCTAGCATTTAATTTTGAAATATGTTTATAACTGGGGAAATTCAAAACAGTCAGAAATCCTTCTGCCCTAATATTAAATAATAATATAACCAAAGCCTGTCAAATACAAAGAATGATATTCTCCACCATGAACATTTGACAAAATCCTGACTTTTTCTTCCACTTTTGTTAAACTGATACCCACAGACATTTCAGAACCAAAACCTCTTCACATGAAAAGATTGTACCAAACTGTGTATCTAATACTGATTACAAGAGCAATTGCAAATATATTCAAAAATGAAATGTATAAATTTTTCTGGGTAGATTTCTCCCATCTATCAAGATCCCTTAAAAAATGTTCAGCTTTTCCCAAATCTATATAGCATATATTGCAAAAAAATGTGCTAACACAAGGACAGCAAAAAACAATGCTATGGGTTAAAAGCCATGAATAGCTGTATCCCAGTATCTCCATTGCAGCTGAGACTTTGGTACAAGATATTATTCACTTTGACATACAAACTGTACTGACCTTTACTTCTGGTATATGACACACAGATGAAAAGAGGGGATAAATTAACACTTTTTAACTGCAGCACACAAATATTTCCTGGCCATGTGTCACATCCAGATCCTAACAATGTGTACTCCCAGAACACCAATATAGCTCAGTCTGCTTTAGCAGAGAAACACTTTTTTTAAATTTTCTTTTTTTCCTACTTACATAATCACTGAATGTACTGACTACAGCTTTCCTAGATAAGACTCTTAACTAAAAAGAAGAGAAACATTCAGTTCTTGCTCCTAGAAACTTGGCTGGACTGACAAAGAAACTGCCCCATCACGGGACACCTAGAAGAATATATGAATTAAGGCCATCAGGAATGAAAATGAGCTCCATCTTCCTGTCTGAGATTCCTCATTTTGATGTCATAGAATTTCATAAATGATTAAAAGAAGCATTTTCTTTTCCCTACTGACGAGCTCAAAATTAGTGACACAGAAATAACTGCGGTAATCATTAAATGGTGAATTTGCATGTTATTTAATGTTCATTTTAAAGCTAAATATAAAAAGAAATAAGAAATCAATACAAAATAGTAACTCAAAAGTTAAGCTATCTATTCCCTCATTATTTCTCTTGACACCATTTAGCAGTCTCTGAGACAACCTTATAAATGGACTGTAACTCATAGTTATTGCAAAATTCATTAGCAAACTATCTTATTGCAAATGTTCATCTGACTTCTGCAGGTTTAAAACAAGACTTAACTCCTCAAATATTTGAATCTCTAACTGTTAAAGCTTAAACACAGATGGGAAAAAGTATCAATAGCATTCAACTCTCACTTTGTGTGAGGAACTTTGAGTTTCAATTTTGCTTCCATGCAATAATAACTAGCGGTATATATTGGCATCAGTAAATTTCTCTCCTCTTCCTGGCTCTGAACACTTCTTTAAGTCTATGAATTCTATCCAAATCGAATTCTCCTGTGAAATTTTCCTCATAAAAGACAAGAGTATTTCCTCTAGTCCTACTTTTGAAAGAATCCCTCATACCCTAATGTAAAGTGATGGTACCATGCTACCAGACATTTGACAATGCAAGCAAGATTCTAACAAGATACAGCAGCACACGACTAAATGGAAACATATCAGTAAGCATTTGTAAGTCAATAACCTCTGTTCCTTAACAAGATGCATGAATGATGTATAGCTGGAGCAATTTCCTCAGAGGAGAAATAATGTAAGTGGACATACAATTTCTTGAAAGAAGAAAAATGATTTCCTAGAAGTGTAACACATATAACAAATACATTAAGACAGCATAACATCTTTATTTTTCTTCATTTGCAGGATTTTAATAATTAGGGAACTGTGGAGGACTGCACCCCAAAAACTACTTCTACTGCTGCACTTAATTCATACATAGTCACAATAAAGTGCATCTGTGCAGTTAAAAGTCTGGGATTTAGAACTTCCAGATAAGTTTAGTAAGTGAATGGTCAGACATGGTTAGCAGTTGGGAAATAATTACTTCTCCTGAGGAGATGGGTGAAATGCATTTTCATTTTTTAACATTTTGATCATGGTTCCTTCAGGTGATGAAAGAGACACTGCTGATAAGATACTCTACATAAAGTCATTTAAAGGTTTTGACTGACATGTCTCATTTTTCTTTTAGTTTTTATTAAATTCTAACAATCTCAGAAGAGAATATTCCAAAATTAGTAACAAAAAGACAACTCCAACTTACTATGTAGTTTTGCAGAAGTAGTTCCACTGACTCTCTTCTTCCGTATTTAATAATCCATGATTTTAACTTTGATTCTGCAAGAACTAAGAGTGACAGTAGACGGTACTTCAGTTCCAGGAACTCCATTTTTAACAGATGGAGCTCAGACGAAGAGATAACAAAATTAAACCTAGAAAATGAATCATACTGTAGTAAAATACATCAATAATTTTTTCTTCCTTCATTCCCACTCTTTTCTTCCCATTTTCAGTTTTTCCTGAAAGCTTTATTTACAGTTCAGATACTTCCCTAGCCTTTCAGCTAATTAAGCTTTCCAACATTTAATTACGTATGATGATGATTCTGATAATTATTATTGAATAGCAAATGAATTTTAATCCTGTTTATTCATATAAATGATCAGTTTACATTACTAAGTTTTGCAAAATAATTTTTCTTACATTCATTCTGACTGTTGTTATATAACGTTTCTTTCACAGGCAAGTAATAACAGGAATTGTTTAAAGAAAAAAAAAGTATTTATCCCCAAAACATAGTTTATACTTATTCTTACCAATCATTAATGCACAAGACTTTTCAGCAAATTTTATTTATATTCTGGGAAGGTTTTCCTTCTGATATTTACATGCTTGCCATTAAGAAACATTATTTCTACATGAACAGGTTAAAAATCAAACAGGTTCCCTTTCACCCACAGAGGATTTTCATTTTGGGTTGAAAGCCTTACCTCTCTGCCATATCCTCTAATTGGTCAGACGGAACAGGCACTCCATTAACAGACCTTGCCCCATGGATCTCATGGAATGTGTTTTTGTGACCTTCTATGTTTTTCAGTAGATCCTGATTTTAAAGAGAGAGAGACAGAGTGAGAGAAAAGGGGTGGGGGGAAGAGATGGAGAGAGAGAGAGAGAGAGACAGAAAGCAGGCTCACAGTAGGCTATCTAATAAGCACATTTTGAAGCCTGTACTGATGACTCAATGTAGTTAACTATTTGATCGTGTTCTCACATTTGCATGCAAGGGTATGCCTACCAAAATGCACTTACATTAGCTTGAACATTTACACAGGGAACACCCTCATTAAATGCTCTTTTAAAGCTGTGTCTCACATTTATGAGAGATTATAAAGCAGAGAATACACAGCAACGGTTTAACAAAAGAAATATTAATTGCATTAACAAATACCCAAAATGGAGTTGGTAAATACTATAACACTATTGCACAATCATGCTAAATTTACTGTTTAAATCCTTACAGCAGCTACTAACCTTTGTTAAGTACTGATTCAAATTTTCAGCAACTAATCTCTATATACAGGTAGAATCCAGAGCTTCTTATATAAGTATCTATTCAATATTCAGTGAACTTCTCACGCTCTCGGCTTCAAAGGATTTCAGGATTGCTCTCTATATATTACACAAATGAAGGCAGAATGTGGTACTCTACCAGCATTCCTGTGATAAGAATTGTACCAGCAAAAACCTTACAACAGAGCACATTTCAACTGTAACTAAGCAACACTGCTTCAAACAGCCTCCTGGAGACTACATATTAAAGTGAATGACTGGCAGTAGTCTCTGTAAAAATACGATAACAAAAACAAAGTGTCCAGTGGCTGAGATGATGCAAAACAATGGATATTTTGTTGCAGACAGCTTCTGGTAAAAAAGGTGCTCAGAAGCCTGTGAGCAAAAGGGAATCACACAAGGTTGCCCCCTTCTCACCTAGGGAAACACAGTTCAGGTTCACGTATTGATTTTGGCTCTGTTCACCAAATAGCCACCTATTTAGTGACCCATTAATGTTTTCACTGTTTTCCACTTCAGCCACTACATCATTACAAAAATAAATGAATCAGACTTTCTCAGATAAAAGGTGATGTGCTCTTATTACCATGGGAAAAACTCCACTGAGGGTATCCTGTGACTAAATACTCTCGCAACAAGGATTGACTTGGAACAGATGCTGCTTAGCTACACTTGGGACCTTGCACAATGAAGAGGGATTCCCCTAATAGGTAACAGTAAAAATGTAACCCAACTGTTCTATCTAATTTCATGTGGAAGCCCAAAAAGCCTTTTATACAAAGTACTCACCAAGAGAAATCCTACACTGCAAAATAACCCACAACAAGCATACAGTCCAGAATTTCTCAATCATGTTGTCATTAACTAAAATCTCAAATTCTTGCTTAATTCCTTGAAGTCTAGAAGCTGATATAATTATGCAAACTTATGCCAAAGCTTTCCCTTTCCCATTCCCATGGAAAAACTCCCCTGGCTAAATTAAATTAAATAAAAAAAAAAATTTAAGTAGAAATCCTCCACCACAGTACTTCTGATCCAAAGAAAATAGTTCCATACAAGCATTTTTCTGTTTCATGAATGTATTAAGATTAATTTAATAGTACTTACACTGTACAAGCATAAGTATTTGGCTTGTTTTTTTTTTTTCCAGTGAAAGTTGAATTTTATGAATCCTGAAACATTTTATATAAAAAAAACTAATGAACTGTAGCCATACAAAAGGCTACACTTTGAAAGATAATAATAAACAGTATCTCCCACAGTTTTCAACAGTATTTTGGTTAGCTACCACTTAGAAGAGCTATCAATGTACTAATAAAGAATAATTGGGATACACAACTGTTCCAAAATGTCCACGAAAATTACCAGCTTTCCACTGTGTGGCATTACTTTTATTAAAAAGTGATTTTTTTTTTAAAGGAAAAATAACAAAACCATACCATAAAAATGAAACCCATATCCAAACACAATCAAGTTTTAAAATACTAGTGATAGAAAAAATTACACCACCACAATATGAGACCAAACTGCCTTTCTATTCACTGTTTTTTTTTCCTTTCACCTTTATATTTGCTGTTTCAGTTTCTTTCATCACTTCTCTAACAACTGTTGCCTATAATTTTCTCATACTGATTGCACAAATACACAGACAGTTTTAAAAGAGAACATATATTCAGCAAAGAATAATGGCAATGATATTCAGAACTATCTGGAAAAATTTCCTCTTTACCACAGCAGAGGAAACCTTTTATGCTATTTGTCATTGCAACACAATTGAAACTCACTTTTTTTCCTACTATTTTTCCCCAGTATTGGCAATAATATCACCTGTGTTAACCAACCAACAGCACACTTAGTATGTCTGCTCTCTTTTTCCTCTTTCACTTAAGTTCACATGACTGAATTGTGTATCCAAGCTCATCAGTTCCCTATGGAATTTTACCCAAAAGAAATGGAATAGGGAAACAGTTAACACAGTAGTACCTGGTATCATTCAGAAAGCAGAAGCAGCAACAAAACAATCTTGAATATCACTCGTAAAATATGTAGATATTACAGCTAAAGTCATCACAGAGAAACATCTAATTTTTAACTATCATAAAGGTGACACCACTCATACCAACTAGCCTTCAAATCACAAGTAATAATCACGGATCATTACAGCCTTGGAAATAATGAAATAGAGTGCATATAAATCAGTGCATCTAGACTTACCTTAAGTTGTTCAAGCTTTCGGTGTATTATATTTGCTGTTTCCTCATGAGCTTGCTGAATGCTTACTTCTTCTCTTAGAGCAGTCTCTGCTCTATAGAGCCAAGCACCTATGGTACCCAAAGGTGCAGGAAGAGATTTATCAAGGTGGATGTGCCAGTCAAACAGCTAGGAAATAACAAGAGCACAGAACTTATTTCCTTGCTTAATTAAATAAACAAGTACCCAGAAAATTCAGACTCTGAGACAAAAGATGACCAAAATACCACTTTACAGAGTTTTTGAGACAAATGTACATGTATATTCTACTTCTCATTAGTTCTGAAATTACATCATTCTCTTGGGCAACAATATCTCCATACGGATTTGTTGATACATTTATTTACCTTCTAGAAATTCGTCATTTAATAGGCACAGCAAGGCAGGTGAGACGATCTTCCTCATAGTGTCATTTATTTTATACTTTTGCATGAAATCTTTTTAATACTCTTTCGACTGTATTTTTTCTAATATTCAGATGAGTTTCAGAGGACTGTAAACTCAAGAGCATAGAAGTAGAATAACACGCCACTGGCAAACCCAGTTGTAGGAGTAAAAATAATAAAAATTATGACTAAATTCTTGCATTTTTTAAAGTAGTTACTCTATTAAATAGGACACAAAGAAAACCTGTTAAAACACACTAAGTAGTAATTACTTGATAAGTTCTTACTTTGGACAATCTTCATAGTTTGTTTGGGGTTTTTAACTCAATTACAGAATTAGTATCAATCATGAACACTGCATTTATTCCTGCTATTGTAATCAGGTAAAAATTAGCCTAAGAGCCTCATTTGTTGATAGAATGTTCAGTATTTGATGCACAGAAACATTATTTGTTTAAATCAAAGATGTTATATTAGAATTTTTAGTTATTGATAGAATAACTAACAATTTTAATTAAAATATTTAATGTCAAATGTGCATTGTGCACACTCAACATCACTTTCAACTTGGCTATGCACTGAAAACACAATCTCAAATAAAGGGAAGCCTCAAACTGTTTTTCTTATCTCAAAATTCATACTCTGTCTTTGCATGAGCAGCCATTAAAGATGATGATGAAGTAAATGTTCCCAAACCAAATACAATATAATCCAACATGCCTGAGACATGGTCCATACTTAGTTTCCAAATGGTTAACAGAATTGATAGCAAATGGTTTAAAATTCTAAATGATTTAAAATTTGCAGATTTAATAAAAATATATATAGCATGATGGATTTCCAACTTACCCTGGAAGAAACTCTGTCCCATGCTTGCTTCACTATAGCTTGATCAAGTGATAATTTACCATCCTTCCTTAAGGACTGGGTTGCAAGTTCAATAGGTTTCCTTTTTATCTCATACTGTACTCTGAAATGCTTGAATGACTGCAGAAGGAGAAAATCAAATCAATTTAATACAAAGTCAAACAAATTCTGTAATATTTATGGTATACTGTCACCTGTATGACAATTTTGTACTGACTGCAGTTTTAATAATAAAGGAATAGTAGTTAACTTATGCATTTATAGTCTTCAATGAATTGCATTTTATTAAATGTTTTAATATAACTTAGAATCCCCCAGGAAAATATTGGTCAGACCTAGGTATTTCCCTTCAGTTAACAGAAGCCTGAATCCCGTTCAAAAGCAAATAGTAATTGAATAAAAAATTAGCAAGTGAATTAAATGCTAGTTGGGATATATAGTGATTGCTTTTAGAAAACAGTCAAGCTTCAGGCAAAAATTTAGGCCAAAATTCCTAGTACAGATTTAGACACTAACTTTTGAGAGAAGGGTTAAAAAGTAAGCCCTGTGAAGAAGTGAAGAAGTAAGCCCTGTCCTCTTTACCTGTCACCTCACCCAGATTTCAGTCATACCTCCCATTTGAGCTATATAATGCAGGATCTGGAAGGACTATACAGACACATGCTCACTTCTAACTAGGACAGTCCTTATTCATGCTGCTAGAAAAAGCTCTCTGCTAGGAAAACCATCTGTGCACTGCTCTATGTAGCAAAGTTGGAACTGGCATTATAATTCCTTCACCAACAACAAGCAACACAATTTACATCCTTATTTCTTAAAGCTACAATACATAAAATTGTATATATTTACAATAGATCAAATCGTATATATGCAGATGGTATAAAATTCTGCAGTGCATATTACACAAAATGGTGACAATAACATCTTATTACAAAAATCTTCTCCATTTGCTTACCTGGTATTTCTCCTGTAAGCTTGTTTCTGCTACCTGTGCCCGAGCTAAATCTCTCTCAAATTGTTCTGCCCACACTTTTAGGTCTCTCAGCATCAGCTTGTCTTCCTTCTATGATTTAGTACAACCACACAAAAAACATTGCTGCCTATTAGTAGAGGTGTCAGATATAGTCCAGAAATGAACATCTTTGTAGCAATTACAGGTCATTAATTATAGTTAAAAATCAATGAAAACCTGTAGGCCAAATTCTCTCCTCCTTTATTTTCATATAGTCTAATTGAAAAGCACTTGAGTTGGAAGGAAGAACTCAGCATTTAGACATGAATGTTAGAGAGGAGAAGCCCTGATTGTTTGGATCATTACTGTATCAGGAACAATACTTGCAATTCCCACCTGCTGTTAAATTAATAGAAAGCACTTTAAATATACCACAACAGCTAATTTTAGTTTTCCACATATATTTAGAAAGAATTTCCAGTAAAAGCTAATTGAGCTGAGACAGGAGAGAATTTATCATCTTCTTTATAATTTTATGATCATTTTATCATCTTGTTGTCTACTATTGAAGTATTGCCTGGGAGGTTGTAGCATTAGAAGAGAAAGTGCAAGAGCATGATTCAAATTCATACATTTATTTTCTTACTAACTTCAGGGCAATCCCTGACATCAAGTTGTATGTATGGAAGCTAGAAAAATATTTTGGTATAGAAGGTTTTAACAAGAAAAATGAAAACAAACTAAGAAAAATTGTTTCTGCTCAGTTTATTTTGCTTCCATGATATTTTATGTCTTTTAAAAACGTACTTGTTTTACAGTTTTGCTTTAACACTTCAATTCTATCACTGGCACTGGTGCTTTGCAAGGCTGCTCTTCTGAATTCAGTAACCTGACAGTGAATAGAAAAATTCTGTAGGAAATCTCAGGTCTTTAAGCCTGCTATATTATAAGGTTAGCAGACAACAAAAAGTCTTTTTGTGCACTGTGTAATCTTTAAGTAGGATACAAACGTCCATCTTGGATTTTTCAACTGATGAAAAACATGTTCTGGCAAATAATCAGAAGCCATTTTTTGAAAGCAGAAAGGTGATAGTACTGTAAAATTGATGACTGTCAGAAACTTATTTATTATAATGAATAAACAGAACATTAATATCAGCTATGAACATAAAACGAGTAACTAAGACTCAAACACTGCATGAGAAAATAAAACTGGACTTTAACCATTTTAACAATTTAGAAGTATTGCTTCATTTCAGCTAAGCAAAAGACAGTATCATCTTCGATGTATTTCTGCTAATTTCCATACTGATCATCTACTCAAAACAGTGGTAGTTGGCTGGACGGCTTGTTTGTATGTGCAAATATCACACATATTGTATCTGTTAACTGTTAATTGGATATTGCAGCAAGTTTAACATTGTGTTACGGAAGCTGCATCGCAATAATGTTCCTTGTGGCTCAGGTTCCTGTCTTCTGACACTTGCTTAAGGCTGCTACCTGAGAAACTGTATGGGACATCTATGACGCTTCCCTGCTCTAGCTATTTCCAAAGCTGGCATTTCCTTTACTTCACAGAAGGCCCCAAGATGCCAGAACTCCTACTGCTTCCAATTTGTCACATAATTTAAATATAGAGAAGAAAAATAAAGGCACTACTCTTCTGGCATGATAATTTGCTCTGTGTGTGGAAAAATAATGTCAAGATACTTCAAGACAAACAGCAAATTCATGACCAGAATATAAGGAGAGAATTTTTAACTCATTCAGCAATGAGGAAACCCAAAGACTTTGGGAATTAAGGGGACTCCATACAGTAGAAATGATAACTTTAATGATAGTCTATTGAAATCTCAATGTTTAGCAGTCAGCTCAATAAGGGCAATACTGAACCCTACATCTTAAGAGATTTAAACTATAACAATCCTAGCAATTGAAACTTTAAGTAAGGTACTCCTAAAGTAAAAAAATAAAAATAAATAAAAAATGGATATTTCATAAGACTGTGTATACTGCTTTTTTTTTTAACACTGTAACTCCAATTTTGTAAAGCACAAGATTTCAGCCTGTATGTATTACATTCCTACTGCTGTCAGTAAAGATAAGTCTTTGCAAGAGCCTCTGTGTGCCCACAACTGCCTGTGCAGCAAAGTGAGCAAAATAGGTATTTTGCAAGATTTCTAATAGCATGGTTTAAAAATATATTTATTTTTAAACATGAAACTGACCAACTCTTTCAAAATATTATATCACCACGAGCAACAGCATTTCTACGACAACCTGAATATAAAAAAACTCATCAGCCTGATCTCTCTTAAATTACTGTATGGTTTCTCCGAACTTAAGTGAAAAGATAAAGCAAAGAGATATTATAGAGTCTTCTGGCTTTTACTTAAATATTTGTCCTATTTGGTCAGATAATTTTTTGTTTGATTCATTGCAGAAGGTGAAAGCATTTCAGACACTGCCTAACGGAGCAGTGTTAAAGACATTGTGTAACACAAGAAAAGCAGGATGGGCATATCATTCAGAGATGTGTTTTCACAGCTTTCTATTTCAGCATATTACTAGTCACCCACAAATCTGATTCTGTGGTCCTTCTTCGATATAAAAAACATTTTAAAGTTTTGTTTTTGATAATCAATCTAGAAGATTTCTCAGGCACTAAGAAACCTGCCACCATTATTCCCCAAATCTGATGTTTCTTAATACAAGACTTTCATTAGTGCCTAGTGGTTATTGGTCTTAATAAAAAATAAGTATTCTTACAAATACACAACTGTTTTCCAAAGCTTGTGTGAGTTAAGTAGCATACAAACAGAACATAAACCATCAAAAAAAAACATTGGACAATTATAACCATTTCCTCTTTCCTCAGCATGAGGATCTTCCATCTATGATCAAAATTATTTTAATTCTTCAAAGCCACTATGACTTATTTTCTCTGTGATACATTCAAACTGCATTCTAGAGTATTAATTTATCCTGATGCCATTCTAAGAATATTCACTGACTTGCAGAGAGGAATAACTAAGCTGGAGTACTCAACAAAGAATATAAACAAAAAACATCAGAGAAAACTGTTTATGAATTCCAATATGAAAAGGGGACGCAATTTAAATTTACATATAAAGTTTTCAGACTAGACTCAAAAATCAAAACACTTTTCTTAAAACTGAACTGCCAGATTTAATTAGCAAATTACATGATACAGTAGTTTTTGGTTCTTAAAGAGTTAAAAATACATAGCTACATTTCATGCAAAATTCGATTATGGACTAGGAAAGGAGTACTTTGAGTTCTCTAATATGTAATTACTAACCAGCAGAACTATTCACATACTCAGGCACAGCATGGACTGAGTTTTCAGGCATGAGCATTTGAATCTAAAATAAGTTATCTGTTTTTCAGAGATGCTGAATAACTGTACTATTTCCTTAAAAAAAAAATCAAGATCCTTTAAAAATGTATATGTATATGGAATCAATTAATAAGGCTATTCCTCTTGTAAACACAGAGTTACACGTATGCATTACTGCTAGCATAGAAACACATTCACTGACAGTACCACAGATGCGCTGTGAATGCTGAGCCAAGTATCACCTTCAGGGATGAGCTACTAAAGGCAGACAGTAAGCTTCTAGAAGAGCTCAGTTATTACTTGCAGTAGCTGCTGAAGAAAACCCTCTTATACTAGGGAATTCTAACGGTAAAAATACATTAGGTGTTCATTATCAGAGCACAAAAAATGCTTTAAAACTGTGCTCCTTCTGCATGTAAATTCACAGTAAGGTGAAGCAACCTCTACCACTTCATCACTTCGTTATCTTAAGCAGCAATACACTAGACACATACCACATACATCACTTACACAACCATATATTCAGCCTAACATCTACTCTCTCTATATACTCTATAAACATAAGGATATATAAAAATATCAATGTAAAACGAAAATAGATGAATAAAAATAGCAATTTGTAATCTATTTTCTCATGTTTATATCTATAACTAAGAAAATATATTTTTATTGTAATGACTTATGTTTATTATAGGTAAGATGACTTTTTCTATCAAATTATTCACAAAATTAGACATTCAGATGTTAGGATTAGCTACTGCATGAAAGTAGACTCGAACTCATTATGTTCATCTATTTCCTCTTCTGGAAAGAATAATTTGAGTGTAAGTAACGAATGTCTACTAAAAATATCCAAAAATTATGTGTCAAATATGTTCAGGATAAAACAGAAAAAATAAGAAAGGTCCAAGGCAAGCCCATTATTCTGGAGCATATTATCCTTACCTCGAATTTCATAAAAGAAATGACAAAAATTGGGATTGATTGAAGTTCCTAACAATATGAAACAAGTGGAAAAACAAGAGGAAGAAGAAATAAAGAAGCAAACAAAATAAAGCAGACAAAGTCCAGAAAGAACAATACAAGAGCTACATGTGTAAGAATGCAATTAAAGGTGTACTTAAAATATTATCAAATGCAAGTTTGTGTACCATATCCAGTGGAGGACTTCTCATAGTTGATCTGATTTCTGGACTACTAGTCACTACATGATCTGTTTTATCTGGAAAAAGCATTTACTTTAGAGTAACTGTGATTCTCTGAGATATGTTGCTTATACAAGCTCCCATATGAGCACTGCTGATCCAGGTATGAAATATTGGACTCCTTTTAATTCTGCTAATCCAACTCTGGCAAAATTCTCATCCTTATCTGTGACACTCTATGCCTCACTCCCCAGTATTGTCAGTCATAAATGTCAATTCCATCTCCTTTGCCCTTGGATCAAAATGATAGCATGTAATAACTTCATGTAAAAGAGATCTGGATGGAGTCAGTCAGTTCATTAAGCAATGAGCATAAAGTCCCCAGTCACTGGTGCTGAAACAGTTAAATATATTGCAAAAACAGCACTGGGTAGATAGAAGCTCTCAAGTATTCTTGTTCAAACTTTGGAAAACTTGAGACTTCAATTACTATAAACTTCTGTATTTCTGTCATATGTCACAGGGAAAGAGTTGTTGGGTTTTTTTTTTGTACTATGAGATTTTTTGCTTATGATTTTTTCAGTCAATCTGTCAACAAATAATCAAATCTCTTAGACAGATTTTTCTCTTTAAGATATTTGATCTATTCTCAAGTAAATCATAATGATGAATTTGGCAGACTACTACATACAAATTCCAACACCTACTAGGACAGCAGTTAACATGGTTGTGGAATGGATGAAGAAAAGGAAGCCAAGAATTAATGAAGATGATCTTGTTGACTGTACAATAACTAGATTAAATAAGATATCCAGATAATCTCTTGCAAAAGTCATTAATTTATATTGCATTATATTATGGAGAGATTTCAGTACTTAAAATCCAACAACAAAAAGTTTAACAGTATACAGACATTTCTTTCCATATTTATAATATATTTAGAGGGAATATTAGAAAATAAAATCTAAATTCAATGTTAAATAGTCAAATTATATATAATACAGAATTTCTGTACTACAGTGGATCTTTCAGTTTCTTAGTCCAAATTCTAAATTGGCTATGTAATACATTGAAGGGACATACAAAAATACATCGAAGGGACTAGAACGGCTCTCCTACATGGAAAGGTTGAGAAAGGTGAGCCTGTTAACCTGGAGAAGAGAGATCTCATCATTGTATATAGCCCCTGGTCTAGGGAGTCTCCTTTGGCAGTGGGTTTGGACTAGATGATCTCAAAAGGTCCCTTACAACCTCTCAATTGTGTGATATAAAACTCTGACAGGAGGGAAAATGGAGTACAGTTCCAGGCTCATTTCAGTTGACCCCAGAGCCAGGGCAAGAGGCAATGGGGATAGACTGAAACACAAGATGTTTCCTCTGAATATCAGGAAACACAGTTCTTCAGAACACTGATGGCTACTTTTCTTGGACACACTATCCATGGTCATTCAAATATGCACCTTGGCTAAATGCACTGATTGGAAAAAACGTAAAGGAGAGATTACTCATTTTCTCAGCGCACAGAGCTGACCGTGAATCAGATACAAGTTATTCATCTGATGACATATTCTTTTTCAAGAAGTCTAGTCCAATAATTCTGTTTTGGGTACACAGCCATATGCAGGATGAGATCAGACATATAAAAGTTTATTTATTTATTTATTTATTAAATAACACTGTAGAAACCATATAGGTGAATTTTATGCCTTTACCACTACAGCTAACAGTGTTGGTAGAAAAGTGTTGTCTTTTTATTCACTCTCACTATAGCTTTCCTCTGGAATTTTGCATCATTTGTTTTTGTTATTTATACAGGATTCATCCATCTCTAAGGATCTAAGAGCTAGATACCTGTACGTTGCCAATCTGTAAGCAGCAACGGATAGACATATTTCTAGACGGCCATTTTTCTCAAGATGGATAGCATTTCAAAAGAATTTAAACTGTCTGAGATGAACCTGACCCTTAGCAAGGGAGGGGGGGCGATGGATAAAGAAGATTTCTGACTTTCTCTTTCCCTGCTCCCCAGCCAACTCAGGTGTCACTGCGTTTATTGAAGATGTGCTGTCCACACAAATTCCTATGCTTATCTGGTGATTCAATGCTCATCTTATAAGACACTTGCACTGGAAGAAGACAAGTAGTGATTGAAGCTTTTCCCTAGTGAGCATTTCTAGAATTAAAAGGAGTCTATTTCATGCCTGGATCAGGTTTGCTATCCATGCATAACACAGCCACAGTACAGGTGACAGGAGTTTGGACTAGATAATCTCTAGAGGTTCCTTCTAACCCCTACAATTCTGTGACTCTGTGACATGGCCAAGTCTTTTGGCAGCAGGAGCTGCACTGCATGCCATGGTATGGAAACAGCGCGACTGTCTCAGCCGGTCACAGAGGGAGGTTTCAGAGTTCACTCCCCCTTTCTCACCAGCTCCATTGCCCAGTGCTATGGCACTGGTGCATTTACATTCTCAGAACAGTGTTGCAGTAAGGTAAATGAGGAATGTCAGTGACTCAGGCTCTGGAATCAGACAGCAAAGCTACAGCAAAGCTATTAGCAACAACAAATAAAGCTAAACATAGCCAGAAGGAGGGAGATTCACTCATTTCAAAGCTCTTCTCTGGCTGTAGTAAGGAAACCAAAGAAACAAACAAAAGTCCTGCCTCTTTCTACCTGGGGCTGAGCAGATTGTCTCAGCAGTGCTTCCTACCATTTGGCACGAAGGAAGTAAATGATCAGGATTAGGAAGTGAGTCACAATCACTTGGCTTCTCTGAGTATGGTCATCCTAATGCAAAGCTAATACACTATAGTACTCAAAGCACAAACAAGAAAAACAAACACAAAAAAAATAGCAAAGCAACTCCTTAAAGCAAATGGTCTAATTTCACTATAGAATTGAAAGAAATCTAAGTCAAAATCTTAACTGCCTCTCAAGCCTAAAAGCCCACAAACTACATCTAAACATTCTCTAGGATGGCTCCTTTCTCTATCTACAAATCCACTGTGATAGAAACAGGTGTGATGTGTTCTTCAGGGAACAGTTACAAAATCACTGCAGAATCACCATTCTCCTTTCTCCATTTACTTGTAAACATCTGCAACATTGGTTCCTTTAATCTCAGTTAATCTTTCCAAGCTTTCTTATTTTGTTTGTTTTTCACTTGAATTGCAGCTAATAGCAAAATATAATAATGAACTATGAAATCTACAAAACGTGTTTATAAAGCCCCCCTCATGATAAACTGATTTGTACAGGTATGCAAGATAAACTTACATCGTTCTCCTGCACATCAGCCACTGTGTGATGAGTATCAGGATAGTACTTCAAAAACTGGGCTACATAGGTCATGATAGACTTTTCATCTGGCTTGTCAACATTGACATCTAGACAAGTACAGGACACAGTAAATTAATTAACAGCTTAATGGTGAAAAATAATACTTAAAAATTTAAACACTATAAATCAGCATGTTTGGTTTAACTCATTTGAATAGTCCAAGCATTTTTAAATTTAAATACCTTCTGGATCAAGGAGTCTTGGAATCCCTAGCTCTGTTTCTGCGAGTGTGAAGGCTTCTTCTAAGTTTTCCCTATTTGATCTTCCTTTTACTTTCTCCATGTCCACTAAATCAGGACGGATAGCATGAATAATGGAATGAAATGCAACACCACTCCTCCAACTTTGTCCAAAATCTTTGATTTCAATTCCAGTTTGCCTAAAGAACATGAAAGTAAAAATAGTTACTTAATCATCATCCAGGAGGAGATAGGAGGCTTTAAACATTGACTACTCATCATTAGGCCTAAAGCCTGTTGTCCCTACAGGGCTGGTCAGGTCTGCTACTGCTCCATCTGTACACTGCATAAATTTGACAGGATCTCTCAATATACATACCACATATGTCTCCAGTGAGCTGTAAGCTGGCAATAAGCCTAATGAAATACATCAGTTGACACAGACTATGGATATACGTAGCTCCTTCCACTGTTCTCCATGAATAGAGAGCAGTTTATAACTCCCTTTATTATAATTTCCATAGTTTAGTTAAGTACATCAGCATCATACAAAAATAAATACATAAAGATAACAGTAATCTGCTATCTTTTAAAGTGAAAGCATTAAAAAATTATTAATGACATCTCCGCTGTTTGGGTCAAAACATAATACAAAGTCATCTTCATTCTCATCAAAAGTGATACTATTATTTCCCCCAGAATTCTTATACGTTCACTTACACATACATACAAATGATGAAGAAATGCCAGTAAGTAATGAGAAAGGAATCAGAACTGAATCATACTTCTGACTGGTGCTTTTAGAAGTAATTCCGAAAAGTACGATTGTCCACAAGCTGCAAGTTTTCTTGGAAGACACACCTTGACATTAAAGTAGTCTTTCCATTGTGAAGTTCACAGGAACAATAACACAGCATGAAGGCTTCATTCAAACTTCTGCAGTCACTGAAAGACTTCCACAGACATAAACGTGTCCTCAGCTATCCCTTGCAAATTACAGTGTAAATGAGGACTAGGCAAAATCCTATCCTTGCTCTAGACTTCTTAAAACACATTAAACCTATCCTTTCCATAGTGTTGATAATGTGATTTACAAGTCTCTCTTTGTTTATAACTTTTTCATTATGTCTAGAAATTGCAGCTGATCATGGTTTCCTCCTAACAAGGACTCGATAGGAAAAGTGCCAAATCAGACTGTACTGCACTGTAAGTTACTGTGTTCTACCTGTTCATTGGAAAATTGGAGGAAGTCTGTTTTTATATTTCTTTCCTCTGAGGTACCATTCCAGAACTTGTCATTTCCCTCTACATTACCACATGATTGATTTTTTTTCAAGTTGTAGTTATTACTTTAATTAAAAAAATAAAAAAACCTTTTAATTACAAAACAATCTTTTTAATGTCTTTTTTTTTTCTCCTTATTATGGAAGCCATTAAGTTACTATTATTTCATTGACTGAATATATATTTTTTTATTTTTTTTAAAGGAATTCTGCAAGATGAGCAGTCTTGGAATAATTCTACAAAATACAAGCAAGACTCCTCAGGTTAACAAGGAATAGAAAGAAATAACTGAAATAAATTTTGTTTTACTTGGTACACGCTTCGTTTGAAAAGAAAGAAAACTCAGGGCAGTTTTACTCTAAGATATCCTTTTAATCTCAAAACAGCATTTTCATGATTTTTCATCACCTGCCTTTTGACAGGAAGTATTGAAATTTATTACAGAGTTCACATGTTCTGTCACTGAGTAATGCTATTAGAGTGGGGCTTGCATTATAACATTATGTGTTTGAGTAGCAGAATTTATGCACTATCATCCAGATAGCTAGTTCCCCTTTCAGTTTCTCCTTCTGTCAAAGATAATCCCATTCATTATTCAGAGCCTATAAAATGTGATTGCTTGTAAAATTAATGCAAATTATAAATAATTACTTGCTCGTTGTCATGGCAGAATAGTAAGCAGCCTCTATTATTGTAAAGAATATGATCAGAGGCTGATGCTGTATAAACACAGAGGAAAAGGACAAACCCTGACTGAGAGAGTTTGAATTCTGAAGAAAAAGTCTGCACTTAAGATGCAAATTCAACTCATCTGTAGGTTACTTACCTCGCTGCTGTGTACTGGATCCATTTTAACAAAGCCTTTCTGGCACTTCCTTGGACCTTGGTTACCACCTTCCGTTTGCTTGGAGGACTTGCAGTTTCTGAACTGACAACACTCTCCACAGAAGATGCACTGCTAGACAATGACTGCAGCTGTGGAAGATTGCTGGTGAGCTCTTCAATCTGTGTGAAAAAAGTTAATGGATTTTTGTGGATAATCCGTTTAATTTTCACCTGTCTCTTAAATAATAACCTAATAGGACTGACAAAGCAAAGCTGAGCAGAAGCTGTGATTTTTAGATGCTGTATTTTTTAACTGTGCTTTAAAGTAGCTTCTAAGAAAACCTAGTAATCATTGACCTTCCCAACTATTTACAGCTACAGTAATGTGTGTGTTATCTAGTACAACAAATTATCATTGAAATAAGAGACAATGGCTTAAATTGAGTTGAATGCAAATTATAAAATGATTCAGTAACTTCAAAGAACACTCACTAAATGAAAGAACATAAATGACCTTGATGATCATCCTGATTTTTCTTAACATTGTAATCTTTTGTCATAAATTTAATTGTGGTTCTGCTTAGAAGTAACTTCTGATGAAATAGTCAGTGTACTGTAGGTGAAGTGCTTCAGTAAAACTTGCTAAGGATGTATGTTATTTGCATCACGTTTTCCATCAGAAGTAAATCATTAACTTGATTCTTTCAAGAACATTAATTTGACTGACAATTTGGCTGTAACTTGTAAAAATTATATCCAGAGGATACTGTAAGATTGGTCTCCATCTAGACAGTTTACAGCTAAGTATAATTCTTGCAAACATCTTCATGTTCCAGTGAAATCAGCATGTTTACTTATATTATGTTAATCTTAATTACTATCAGACATCATTTGCACTGGAATTAGACCGAGTACAATGACATGACCCGCAAGGCTGGCAATGGTGCTTATAACAAGAATCCAAATTGCATAGTTTTCCTTTACTGTTCTTCTGCATTCTTCAGAGATACTGGAAGGATGCATTCTAGTGATAGAAGAAAGACATTCTATGCTCATTACCAAGACAGATATCTTAGTTTAATCAATGTGAAGCAGTTCTACCTGCTGTTTTATCCAGGATCAGATCCACAGTCAATTATACACTATCAAACATGTAATTAAATACTGGAAATGCAACAGTTCATTTGCAATAATAAGCTCAACCACTGTTTGAGGAAGCAATGTTAAATTTAAAAAATATTGTACCTGAAAATATAAAATTATGGTCCACACCAAGCCAAGGACAATAGAAGGCCTACCATCAGCAATATCAGTTGAGTTTATGTTGACAAGTTTAATCTATTTAGGAAAGAATACATGTTATTAATACACACAAGAAACAGTAACAATTACAAAATAAATTGATTTTATACATGTTTTGTAAGAAAATAAGTTTCTTAATAAAAAAGTATCTCAATTATGTAATTTCACTTAAGTGTAGCTACACATAACTAAAGCATTTTAGTTCCATGGCATGCTTATACTTGTCGAAATAATATTTAATTTTTGTAGGAAAAGAAGCTTTAAAAATTACATAAACACATTGTACTAACCGGAGATCCTCTGTATACAGACTAGCATGAAAAGTAAAAGGAAAAAACATCACAAAAATAATGTTTAAGTGATTAACTAAATGCGTTAATTTAACTCTAAACTGTAAAGAAAGCATAATTTTGCTTTCAATTAATAAAGAAAACAAACTGAATACTCTGTAACAGTTTTTAAATTACACAGACTGTCCTTGGTAACAGGTATACAATCAACCAACAAAATAAAGTTTTAGAATAAAGAAGAAATAAGAAAAGGGGGAAGAAAAAGCATTAAAGATAGATAAAGGGAAAAAAGAAAAGAATATCACATTTCTTCAGAGAGCTTCTTATTGTGAACTATTTAACCATCACTGAGGTCCCTTGCAAGACAAATCTGATCATAATTTAAAAAAAAAAATAAAGAACATGAAATTTTCAGTTGTCCAAGGTCACATGCAGTTTATCAAAAGAAAAATAAATTTAACTCCCAAATGACAATTTATGTTCTGAATGAATATAGATTCACCATAAAATAATCTCAAGAGAAAAGCCAGCAGAGAAAAGATTATATATAAGTAACTAAAATGTAGACAATGCTTAAGGAAATAGAATAGAATAGGTAGTACCAGAACATCAAGAAATACACTAATCATTCACTTAGCAAAACTAAGAGTCTGCTTTAATTTTGACATTAATAAGGAGGGCAACTAACCTGCTTTTGCACTGCAAACATGTTCATGGACAAGGGTTACGGAAATACTTGGGAGAATGGGTTAAAGAAAAGCATGAGACTGACTTTTGATGACCTTGTTTGTGTCCATAAAACAAAACAAAAACTGCAGTCCTCTGAATCAGCAGCTGAAAACTCACTAGGTAATGCCAAGAGCAATTACTATTACTTACCTAAACAACAACAACAATAACAAAAAACGACTCACAATTTTAGCCAGCTCAGCTCACAAAAAAAAGCTTTTACTTTTCTAGAAAGCAAGGTTTTCCTTATGGATACTGCAGATAAAGAGTCACAAGGACTCAGCTAAAGCTTTTGATAAGGCTACTACTCATGGAGGCATAGTGGATGACTCTAGCTATTGTTACATTTGTCTTATAATTCATTAAAAAGGATTTAAATCTATCAAATAAACACTTCAGTAACACTAAAAGAAAACCCAAATCAAACACAAATGAAAATAACAACAAATTGTTTGGGCTAGAATAAAATCTGCAAAATCTCAAGTGCATTTTGCAGTATAATAGCCAGAAGTCTGTTTGGATTGTGAAAATACGAAGTTGATTAAATCTGTAATAAACAGTACTTGTGAAAAAGACCATGGAGGAAGGAGACTCCCAGCACTCACGAAGTGCCACAGGCAGCCACTCATCTGCCTTAATTTGCCTGTGAGTAAAAACTGAGGACTGCATTTAGCTGCTGAAGAAGCATTTGTTGTCTGAACACATCCTCATCTCCTCTGGGAGGAAAAGGGTGACAGACTAGATAGATGCACTGTCTAAGCTGCCTTTAGCCTACAGCCACCTGCTAATGCAAACCTATCTACCATACTTATTGCTTATTTACATTTCACTCTAGAAGGAAATTTGTTATACTGGTACAGTATAACAGTACATACAAAAAGTAACTAAGAGAGGGAAAAGTCCCCACACTCCAGGTGCATTGCATTACAGAGAAATAAAATCCATCGGCTGTTATACCTGCACTGAAAAAAATAAATAAATAAATAAACTGAAAAGCAGATGTAAAAAGAATATCTCCAATTCTAATTAAAAATAAAAAATAAAAATAGATATTCCAGCATAACACAGAAGGACTGTTCTTATTTTATATTCATACTCATGATATTGTGAGCTTTTTCTTAGAACCACTGAAAAACTTGCTAGAATAAACCTTAAAGGTAATACAATTCCAGTCCCCTGCTGTGGGCAGAGGCACCTCCCACTAGATCTGGTCTTGAACACTTCCATGGATGTAGCATCTGCAGGTTCTCTGGGCAACCTGTTCCAGTACCTCATCACCCTGATAGTGAAGACTTTCTCTGTAATATTCAATCTAAACCTACTCTTATCTAGACTAACACAATTACACCTTGTCTTATTTCTACAGGCCCCAGTGAAAAAGCTTCTCTTTACTATAGGCCCTCTTTAGGAACAGAAAGTCCAGTACAAGGTCTCTCCAGAGACTTCTTTCTGCATGTCTTCATAGTAGAGGTGTTTCAGCACCCTAATCATCTATGTATTGTTTTCTATCTGTACGTTAAATTTTTGAATTTTATAAAGCTCCGTTATATCTTGTATGTTACATCTGAAAGTGCCGTAGTGGTGACTATAAGAATCAATTCAGGAATAAACTTGAACTCCTGCCAAGCTAATAAAGGGTCACACTGTTCTAAATACCCATGTGTATTCAGGGAGCAGTGTTTTGCATGTATGGTTTTAAAAGAATGCATCTACTGAACTGAAAATTGTTCTTAACTTTGCTGAGAACAGAAAAAGAGAAGCAGGGAAGAGTTAAAGAAAACAAAATAAAAGGAAAAAGATAAGCCAAGGTGATTCTAACCAAAAACTCCAGAAAATTTATCCTATAGATCGCTATACAGTGTTGAATCCTGACATTTTCATTTTACAGCAGCTTTTGAGCTATCAAACTTACCCGCCTTCCTTCTAGAAACTTCAATGCTGTGCCAACGTTGGCAACCCAGTGAATTCTCTTCAGATGATGTCCTTGCTCACAAGGCTTTAACAGAAAGAAAAGTGTACATTCCAATTAGATGTATTCACTTTGCTGAAAAAAAATGAAGTTCCAGATTATTACAAACACATACATATATGCTATAGCCTGATTTACCTTTACAAATGTTTCTCAGAGCAGTCAAATTGTGTTTTTGCATAAAACCAACAGAGAGGTCTAGGGAGATCTGATAGATACAGGGGACATGAATGTTGAACTTCTATTATCATATAGTTGTTCAAAAAATTTGGGTTGAAAGATTTGGGCTTCAGTCTGTAGACTTCATAAAATCAGAGATTATTTTCCTTATGTAAAATAAACTTGTGTCATGGTTTTATGACAACTAATTATGCTTATTATATATATATATTTGAGAAAAGTTGAAAGTGTCAGTAGAATATTTTTGCCTGAGAAATCAAGGTGCTCGTTATTACTAAAAGTCAGTCTGCCATGAAGAAAATTTTGCTGAAATTCAGACATTCAAGCAGAAAATAAATAAATAAACTCTTCGAATTAAATCAAGGGCATATTTTAGACTCTTAATATTCTTGAATTTTAAATTTCCCCTTAACATTATCTTGTAATGTAAATATATAACTACTGCCATTTAATTTTGTATTCATAGTTACATCCTTAACAAAACTTTATTACAGATTCTAAAATTCCTTTTGAAGCTACTACAGAACATAATACTCTGTTATACTTGGCTTTTTAGTTAACCAGAAACTACTCTCGTTCTGTGCTTTGTACGGGCAGGATATTATCTAGCTAATGTCAATTAACGGTTACTTTCTCCAAAATTTGTTTCCTGTTCTACTACTACGTTGCCAGAAGGGGGAGACTTCTTACATGAACTGAAACAGCAACCGGTACATTTCAACAGAGCAGAAAAAGCCTTGAGAGCATAGCTTTCTTTTCATTAAAATTCCTTTACAATCACTTCTGCAATATGAATTGCTACTAATTTTAGTCATCCCCAGATGAAAAGGGGAAAATAATTGAACATGCAAACTGCATGACTGTGAGAGAACAGGCAAACTGAACCCTAGAGCAAACTGAACAGTACTTGTTCTGCCTTCAGATGCTGCCCCATGATTAACATAAGCCAGTTTGGAAAAAGTGTGAATCTTGGCCTAAAAACATTTAATCCCTCTTTCTATCACAACCACGTTACTAACCTGGGTCCCAAGAGAAAACTTACTTGACATATACGACTTGTAGCCTCTTTACACAACATGGTTGTGAAATGCCACCTGGATTCAGTTAAGAGTCTTTACAGTGGCTGTGCATCTGTCAGTGCACATGGACATTAAACCCCATGATATCTGAGGGGCTCACAACTTCTTAGAGAGAAAGCAATAAATTAGACAAGAAAGCCTGTCATTATTTCTTCAAGACATACAGAAGTAGCTTGGGTTTCAGATCGTATTTATGTCATAATAGTAACACTATAGTAACAGCAACGTGAACTGTAAAGACTAATAAGATACTTTTTATGAACTAGTAAGATAAAATCAAAATAAAATATATGAATTGAAGACTATCAGCCTGTAATTATCTCATTTTGCATTGTAACCAGATAGTCCACCCTTTGAATAAATCTACTTTGCTTCACTGCAGTCAGGTGGGTTTTTTTTGTTGTTGTTGTTTCGTTTTTGTTTTTTTCAAGAGTACTGACATATAGAACCAAACTAGAACATATCCTAGAGAACTTGTGCAACTGTTTCATAGATCCAGAAGGAAGGAATTTCTTACCAGTTTCTGCCCTGAAAGAACTTCCAAAAGGGCTATTAGCATTACCCCATCCTTGATGTCTTCAAACAAATCACTGACTATCATGGGAGGTTTGCGCTGAAAAGAGAGAAGACCAGATATTATGTCTTTTATCTCCCTTCCTTTCAAACAAGAGCACAAGAAGTGACTCAGTCCCCTTCTAAAATCTTATATTACACTATTTATAAGTTTATAATGTTCAGTATCTTTTTGCCTTTAAACCATTTGTTTGCTACAATATTGTTTCACTCTTTAGCATTTCAGGAAGAAGCCTTCTGCTCCCTAAACTAAACAAAGAAACAAAACCGTTGCCTAGAGTCTATCAAATACACACAATTTACTAATGTACTATTACAGTCATGCTTCAATTATTAGCATATTTTGCCTGGTGTTATGTCACAGAAATTTCACTCTTCTTGTTTGAGAAATGAGCCACATGAAGAAAAGATCCCTAAAACCACTATGGCTGTCTGAGCAGTGCTGCTGCCTTCCAATAGCTAACTGTTGTTTCACTAAATTGCTATATTTTCTCTTTCTTTCATCCAGGCCTTGCAGGCTTCAGCGTTGTTAGCACTATGACAACTTCTGCTTAAGACAAATTGCTTAACATATGTCTTTACATTCGCAAACACAAGAATAATAACACTGAAAAATGTGTAAACAGATGATGTTTTCAGGAATTTTGAGTAACAAAGTCCCACCTCTGAACTCCAACTACTTAAATGCATGCCAGTTTGTAGCCAGTTTGGCTAGCATCTGGTCAGCACTTTTAACAATAACATAGTATTTCATCGTAACAAAAAATACAGAGAGAAACTTGGTCCTGTTGAACTAAAGAAATAAAACACTCTCCAGCTTCTTTGAGTTTGTTAGAATCCACATTCCTGCTGATTCACATAATGGTAATATTCATATCTGCTAACTGATTGAAATGACAACCTACACATTTAGTTTTAAATTATCCAATACTTAATAATTTCTGTTTGGGGTGCTTCTAAAAAAAAAGTGCTCGTACAAAAACTTGTTCTATTATTTCTACTCTGTAGAAATGTAAATTTGTTGTACCTAAGAAATGAAATACTGCTAATGAAAGGATAAATGTGGTATATATTGAAAAAAAAAAAAAAAAACACACAGCAGAAAGCAAAAATTTCTACCTCCCATAATCTAAACACTCTGTCTTCAGTGTTCAGTTTGGATGAACTAAAATTTTAATGAGATACAATTTTGGTCTAAAGTGGGAAAAAAAAAACTCCTTTGCTGAAAGTGGAGGTCATTTGAGATTTGGCATGCTTGGATAGCTGTAATAGTACATGATCTCAAATATATGAAACAGCAGTATTGCAACACATTGTAAAAATATATTTGATCCTACTACTTTTTGTTTTTCTAGTAATGTAATACATAATGGAAAATGTTCTTAATATAACACCAAAGAGATCAGTGGAGCAATCTGATCACTGGATTTTAATTTGTCCCATTACAAGCAGTTGACAAAAATACAATTAATTTTCTTCTCCTTTTGTGTTATCATTTCCTCTTTGAAATCTGAAGCAGCTTTGATTTTAACAGTATTACTGTGTGATCTAAAGTGAAGAAGTACGTATTAAAATAATTCATCATTGAAGATAATCAGCTGCCATCCTAATCCAAAAGCAGTTGAAGGCCTGAAAAAGTGGGATGTAGAACTAAGTGCTCCAGCCTCTTGGAGCTCACTCTATAGTAAGAAAGAGAGGGAGCTTCTCAAGAAGGAATATTTAGGGTACCTTCAGATTAATGGGTATGAGAGATTGACAGTGGCTCATAACCTAGTACCTACAATGTGCCTGTCAGATGACCTCAATACAACACAGCTCCCTTCCAGCCTGAATGCTATGCTATCCTTATTCTCAACACACAGTACACTCCAGATTTTGTGTTATTTCAAATTAAGTCAAGACCTATCCTGGCACTCATATGCAAACCAGGTCTGGGATGTACCTCTTGTTTCTAGGGTGCAGTGCTTCATGCTACAGGCACAACCTTTCATCATCCAGTTCAAGTTTTTGCTTTGAAACACCCTTTGTGGGTGTCTCCTTTCTGACAGAAATTAGAAAAACTAGATTTGAAGGCATGACACTAAGGTAAAGCAATCAAAGTATCCCCTCAAAACATCACTCAAGTAAACTAACACAGCACACTCTTTTCAATGTGAATCAAATATTAGTTAGAGGGAAAACTAAGGGAAGGATGAGAAAGCATTCAAACAAATACAAGAAGGAACAAAGAAACCATCAAATGAATTACACCGAAGTCCACAAGACTGACTGTTCTGAACTGTGAGAATCACAGAGCAAAATTTACTTTTTACTGCTGCAAGCTCTGTGTAATTGCATTCATTGTCAGTGTATACCAATGCATATCATGTACATTAACACAATACAACAGGAAACTGAAGAAAGGTAAAAGAGCTTTGTTGCATGGTCCCCTATGCGAGTTTCCTCTTAAATGGAAAATATTTGACAGACTGCCAAAAAAGTAGTGACATATATTATAAATTGTATTATGCAATATCTGAACATATTAACAACAAATTATAAGGAGATAGGACTCTGTGGGTTTGGTTTTTGGTATTCAAAAATTCTTTGCCTCAGTCTTCACTGGCAGCCATGCTTCTCGTGACTCTCATGTACCTGTACCTCAAGGCGTTGAGTAAAATCCCTCCCACTATAAGAGCAGAGAAAGTAAAATATCAACTCATGAGACTGAATGGATCCGGACAGCATGTTCCAGTGCCCAGAGCAAACTAGCTGATGTAGTTACTAAGCCACTCTCCATCATATTTGAAAAGTCATGGCTGTCAGATGACATCTCCAGTGACTGGAAAAAGGGAAATATCATTCCCACTGTTAAGAAAGGGACAAAGTGAGATCCAGGGAACTACATGTCAGTAAAAAACAGACAAACAAACAAAAGAAAACCACTCAGCTCCCATTCCTTGCAATAGGCAGTGCTGCCATCCACTGTATCACGCTGCCCAGGGCCCCATACAAACTGATCCTGAGCACTTCCAGTGATGGGGTATCTACAGCTTTTCTAGGTAAGCTGAGCTGCTGTCTCATCACCTTCAAAGTAAAGAATTCCTTCTGATATCTAATCTAAAGCTACCTTTTTTTTTTTTTTTAATAGCCTTCGTCCTATCAATACACTCTTGCTAAGTTTCACTGTTGTGTTCCAATTTTTTTTCCACATAGTTCATTTCCCATACGTAACTTCGCTACAGGAATATTTTCCTCACTCCTTGTAATTAACTTTCCTAATGAATACACTGTATTATACAAACAACAATTATTGGAACCATTATGAATGCCAATGTGCACACTGGAAAACTACCTTTGCTACATTATTTTTCAAACAATATTTCACAAACTGCTGAAAAAATGCATGGAAATCCATCCACATGCACAAACAAGAACAAGGCTGTTCACTGAATTTGCCTCTACTGGGAAATACATGTGAAATTCGAGTTACTCTATAGTTGCCTGCCCACTTGTCCGCCACAATTTAATTCATAAATCCTTAAGCACTTATTCTTCTATGTTCCTTGCTATTAATGATCACTTTTATGATTAAAGTAGGAGGAATTGGGCCCTAAATCTTACATGACTGATTTCTTCATGTAAGTTAATTTTGTGAATGCTAGCTCACCCTTGGTTTAACATTAGAGTTATATGGAGTACTAGTGAAAACATACAGTGAGCAGAAAGCTGTAAATCACATTTGTTACCATGCTGGTAAAATTGACTTAGTTTCAAGTTTTTCCTCTGTCAGTCACTAAGATAACTCGGAGTCTGTTTTTTTCCATTTGAAAAAAGAGAGAGATATATAATTTATTGATGAAAAATGATCTGGTTCTTGTGTAAATACCCAGTTACATTGCGTAAGAGAGCTATAAATTTTGCTGTACCCATTTTTTTTCACCCTTTTTCTTTTCTGTGAAACACATCTAGCTTTCACAATCTCAAAAGGCTTAATTTAAGGTTTAATATCTAGATTTAATATTACAAGAGCATTGCATGTATTTAACCTAAAAATGCTCATCCCATCTTAGTTTTATTTTGATATGATATAAATCACCTGCTTTTGTTTCTCAATATTTTATCCCTTTTAACAGAAGTACAAACTAAATACAATTAATTTCATTATATATTTGTTGTTCGCTCATTGTTTTTAATGAGTTTACTACAACACTGCTGAGTACAAATACTGAAGTTCTTTATCCAAGATGTTATTTGATTGAATTAAACCAACTTCTAATTCGTGTTCAAAAGCTTTGAACTGCTGAAGATGACAAAGTCAATAAAGGTTTTGTGCATCTGTTGTTTTTAAATGGCATATCTATCATCTTCCTTATTTAACTAATCCACTGTCTAAAAACTCAGAATAAGCACTGAAGTATAGAACAAAATAATTACTGTACTGAATCGATGTAATCATGTCAAAGTTATATTTTACTTTATTTTTTTACTTATTTGTTTTAATTTTATCCTATACTTAAAGCCTGGACTTCATAATGATTCTTCAAAATACACATAGAAGAAAGTTACATTATTCTTATGGACTCAAAGGCAGAAACTCAGTGATGGAGACAACTCTAGTTTCCAGAGCCTTAGAGAAAAATATATAAATAGCATGGGGTTAGAGAGCTTGAATGTTCTGGTCTTGCTAGACAAGCATATCTCATTTATCATTAATAGGACTGCACAAATTAAACTGGACAGCCAGAGGACAAATAGAGCACTTTAATCTGTTATCTTGACCCTAATATCTGCAAGTGGGTGGCAAAGAGAGTTTCAGGATGCTGAATCAGAATCACAGAATGGATTTAGATAGATGAACTCCTGAGGGCAGAGTTACAGCCTAATAATAAAAGCTGACCCAAGATAAAATTGTTAAACTACCTGTTAGTTACCATGTTTGAAGCTGTTCCTGCCATGTTTGCTCCCTGTGGGACAGTGGAGGATGAAGGCACAGACCATGCTGAGGCTGCCTTACCTCAATCTTTCTTTCAAGTATCCCATGATTTACTAAGTCTTTTGTATGCCTGGTGTTTTCCGAAAACATATATTTGGATTAACAACTACAAAAGAGAATATAAACAATCATACTTACTCTCTCTTAAGGAATCCAATTAATTGGTTAAACTCATTTCATTTATAAGTTCTGTTCATTCTTAATCACTTACAACCCTACTCTCAAAGCTATTCTTCACTTTTTATAGATAAGAAGACAAAAATGATTTTTTTTTTCAATTGACTTGATGGACTTAAGGTAGGTATTGAATTAGTTTCTGTTTCAGTTGGAGCATGACACTTTAGAAGAAAATAATAGATCAAAATTTTAATAGTAATAAAGCAAATAGCAATCCCTGAAAATAAGTCATTTCCTTCATATGTCTTTATATTCACAAATTATTTGTTGTTCTTGACTGAATCAAATCACTCCTGCATTTCAATTTCTTTCAAATCACTAACCTTCACAAAGTCAGAAACTGCTGTTTTTAGTCCTCCTCAACCAATACACCCATGAAGGATGAAAAGTCTACTTCTGTACAATTTCTTTAGCCATTCATAAACCTATGCTTCCATTAACAGAGTTAAATTCCATGAGTCTTTGCCTAGAAAACATGATTTTTTCCTGGTTTTGAGCTTTCATGCACTTGCTTACCAGCATTTTTTTTTTTTTTTTTCAAAAACATTCAAACTCTATTCATGGATGGAACATTTCTCCAGGCAGCCATGGTTTTAGAGTGACAGTTACTTTACTTTTAATCTTAGATGTTGTTTGTTTTTTTTTTATCATTATTGTTGTTGTTACCATTTCCTCCTGTTACTTATTCAATTAACATTTACCAGACTAGTAAAAGTAGCAAGTTTATTCAGGCATTCTTGCTATTCATCTTCGTAGTGTCCATATGAACTAACTTGCTTTGGTCTAAGCACTTCCCAAATAGTTTAGGAAGTTAAACATAAAACAGAAGTAACAAATCTATTACAACTTCTGTAACTGCCATATTTTCAGTATATTCTCGGTTTGAAAACACTCAAACTTAAACTGGTAAATAAATGATAATGGAAAAATCAGATTCTATAATTCTCCTTAAAAATGGAAGCCAATATTTACTTGAAGTACAAATTCTGTTACAGTTCTATTATTAAAGTTCAACAACCAGAGTTAATAATCCGCATACAACAAAATGACGAAAGACTAAGTTACATAAATAATGATGGGAAAAATCAGTCTGGCTCAGATCAGCACTTGCAATAATAATGCTATTTCAGAATTAGGGTGCATGTAGCTCAGAAGGGACGTAAAATTATTTAGAATGAATTTAGTTACTAAATAAAGAAACATATCAGGCATCTTGTTAGTAGCCTCAGAATTTTCATGCACTAACAACTACACTAATATTTATATCACTTGTCATTCAAATCTATCACTATCTAAAAAAGCCCTTTTAACTCTCTAGTTTCAATAAACAGGCTGCTAATACATAGAGGAAAGGATTTAACAAGAAGTAGTCCTGAAGAAGTGGACAGTACAAATAATTTAAACAATGTTGGTAGCTCTACAGTAGCCACAAGTAAACATGTTTCTTCACCAAAGCCTGTAACACCACTTATTTCAAGTAATTTTATTATTCTCACAGGTAAAACTTCTGGCAAATAGAGAAAGCCTTAGAGCAATGCTGTTGAAAGCAGAGCTTTCTTGCGATCTTAATTCTTCTGGACAGAATATATTGGTGATGAGGCAACTAGAAAGCTGTTCCCTAATAGGCACATGAGTGAGAAGTATATGGTCACAAATTAGGCTAATCTCTGAGGGCGAGTCCTCCCCTTCTTCAGAGCAAGAACAGCTTTTCTTTCTGTTGTCAGTTCATCATGTACTGCTGCTTCTCTACAACCAGCACAAGAGCAATATTTCATGATGTGGTGCTCCACATTTAATGGAGTTCCAAGATAAGAGCAGACAATTTTGTCTAAAAATAGGTCTACTTCCATGATTTTTCCATATCATAATTCAAAGGTCTCCATACAATGGAGATGTTACATCTTTCCACTTTCTTTTTAAATAATAAAGACAACAATCCTTCATAAGAACCAAGAAACCTAAACGTTGAATTTCGAGGTTATAATACCTAACATAAATGCAAGGAAAACCTATGCATTGCACAGACCCACTTGTACTTTCTACAGCTGTGGTGAACCCAGAAAACATATTTTCACAAATTAAAAACAAACCAACTCAACCAAAAAACTGAAGACTTAAGCTTGAGTTTCAATAACTTTTGAAAGGAACGGTCACTGTTTCTCTTTCAAGACTAATCTCTATAATAGAAAAACAGCTTTTCTCCTGTGACAGTGTAATAGCATACATTAGAAACAATTAACAACAGTATGTTCACTGCCTAGGCAGTGAGGCAAACTTGCTGACAGCCATCAATAAAAACATCACAGAAACAATTTACCTGTTGAAAGGTGAATTAATACAGACTAAGTGTTGTACAATAGCTCAAGTTGCTACAAGTGGGGGTTTGTATCTGGTTAACTACCTTCTTTGTGAACATCTGGTCCTCTTTCACAGCATCATGGCCTTTGAGGAAATATGCGTTTAGACGAAAAGAGACTTAAGATCCATCTGTGCCCTTCATTGTCCAGTGGGACTAATATAGCAGAGTTCACAACTCTTAATACAAAGCAAAATATCTTATTTGAGCTACCACCATGACTTTACCACCTCTGAAGGATCAGTGAATTATTACTTGTAAATAATCATTACATGCACCAATACATATCTATAATTAACAGTATAAACATTTAACTAATAGTCAATTACAACAAAATAGTAACAATGTTATTAATGACACCATACAATCAGGAAATAGAAAAACACAAAATAAGTTATCTTTCTCTCTCCTGCTCTGCTAAATAGTTAAACAAATCCTGGGTTTCTTTCTCTAACAGATGAAGTAAATGGAGTATTTGTAGAGTGCCTATGTTCTCTGCTACATGGGGCTTTTAAGGAATACTTTCAAAGACAAAGGGGAGACAGGTTTTACTCCCAGCAAAGACCTACTGCCAAGAAGTTCTAATGATAACCTTGTTCTTTTAGCTGAATTTGACAATGACAGTGCAGTTCATTTCACTGTAAATTCCTCATTTAAATTCCTCACTAGTAAAAACAAAAGTTACTGCTCTCTCATCAGACCAAATCACATGACATAGCATGATAAGGGTTTCCTGATTTACTGTTTTATTGGTTTTGGTTGTTTTTTTTTTTTTTTTGTGAGCATTATTTGCCAATTCCTTATGCAGAGAGTCAAACAGTGTAATTTTAACTACTCCTTGTTCAATTTTCAAATTCTTTAATCTGGATAATTTATAAACATGTGTATTGAAAGAGCACGTCTAACATATAAATGTTTTAATTTATGTGTAATAATACTTTAAAATTGTGAGCAAATCATCCTTTATTCCTGTGCTAACACCAGAAGTGAAATTTAGGTTGTGGTAGGAAGAAGTTTCATGAAAAATCTTAATATGTATCAGATAATTAATTCACACTAGATCCAAGAAGCACTATTGTTTTTTGTAAGCAGTCTCTACCAGACTATACAGTACATTGCATGATATAATGTTAGTATTTCTGCTTCATAGAAAACAGTTTCAAATCTCTCCTCTGGCTGGAGCAGCAGCTAATATGCTACCTTTGAGATTGCAGCTTTGGCTAAAGGAACCGAGCAGTTGCCTGCAGATGCAGCAATCACTATCACACTGAATCAGATTCATCCTCAAATGACAATTAAATTTGGATTCCTTTTTCAAGTTTATGCCATGCTGCTCAGTCAAATCAGAAATATTCTATACTTCAGAGTCTGCACATGCAGAAATAAAAATGTTCGATAAAAAATGTTTTTCGAAGCCATACGTTACCTTAGCCAAATGTGTATTGATCCATTTTGTAAAAGTCCTCTTCTGCACTGACTCTTGCTCATCTGAAGGAAGAAAAAAAAAAAAGTTTGATTAGACATTGCTGAATATTTTTTTGATTTACACGATGGAAGAGCAATATTCTACTGAGAACAAATATGTTCTACATTACTTAGGAATGACACTATATTTTCTTGAGAAAATTCTGTTAACTTTGTCTGTAATTACCCTAGCAAAAAATCCTCAGTCTTAAAATAGTACTCTGACACCTGACTGAAATTTCTCCACAAAGCTGAAACCTTAAGGAGTGATTGAAAGGTAAGATCATTCCAAATCCGAATGCTGAGATAAATTTGACTTCAAAGTATACATTATAAATACTTACCTGAGGTATAAGCACCTAGAACTTCTATTAAACTTTCCAGTTAAAATCTCATCTCTGATTTTCTAAATAAAAGTAACTTGAATATCAACTATATATTCTACAGATTTAGAAAAAAAAAGATCTTAGAACGTATAACTGAAAACGTGTATAGTGTTGAATATAAAATGTAAATTTGCATCGTCAACCTTATTCATCCCCTGGGAGATGAATCCATAGAGGAGCCAACAGATAGTTCAGATAGTTTGTATCCTGTTGTTTGCTACCTCTATCAGTCCTGTTTTTTGCAGCATTTGTCTCAGTTATAGTGAGTCCTACTGATTCTCTGATAGTCCATCAGGGACTGTTACAAGCTGCATAGGCATCCTTGTCATACATCAGTGTAATGCTATTCCATAATGAGAATATAGAAAGATACAAATCACTGCACAAAATTCATAACCAAAACGTTATTTTAAAAGGGACAGTGTTTCCCACCTGATTACTTAGAAGCTCCTCAAATATATTTATGCATTATGTCTTCGGGATTTTATATTTTCTTCACAAGTAAACAGTACCTTAAAGAAAAGAAATACCAGAGGGAAGGCACATCCCTAGTATTGCTAGATTAGAATTCTTCACATCTAATGAAATAATTTCACTGCCTTCCCCTTTTTGTTTCAATGGGTATGCTGACTTGCGTTGTTTTTGAAATATTCATCAAATTCCCAAAAATCTACTTGTAGTATTTACAGGAAAGTTATGAAAAATATCACTCAAAATACAGTGCAGTGCTTCATTCAGCACTAGCTGGCAGAGTTTCTTTACTTCACATGTGACAACTGTATCTACCTTGTTTTGGAATCACAGCTTTTATAGCTTCTTTTAATGAATGCACTAGATTGAAAGTAATTAATTCTGAACTAATAAAAAAACATGGAATTCTTGATGACATACAAAATAACATGCAAAGGTACATGAAACAATATCCTGTTGAATACTGCTGAGTTTCTACATTATGGAAAACAGATTTCTCATTGGATGGTTTCTATGCATGAAAAAGATGTTTCTTTTGTGACACACAGTAAACAACATTTCTGACCTGACAAGCAGTTATGTCTACAGATAGCCCAATTCATTTCAGTGGAATTACTTGCGTACTCAAATGGCACTCTGTGTGAGTAGGTATGAGGGTCAACAGAAAGTGTGCACAGGATCAGTGCAATGCTGATTTCTTTCACACCACTGCAGCTTAAAATACCCCAGAAACTCAGACACATTGACATATCAAAAGAGAACTGTTCTACTGGAAGTTGAACTCTGAACACAGAAATGAGTGAGAAAATTTTTTGTCTCTAGTTATTTAATTTGTAGTGCCACTGCATGTTTCATATCATACAAATCATCTTACAACAACTGGAAATCAGGTAACCTTAGCAGCAGTACACAGACAATTTCAGTCACAGCAGAAACAGCACTGACAAAGAATCTATTTCAAGAGAATACATGTGAATAATGCATTTGTTATGAGTTCTACAGCAACTACTGATAGTTGTTTTCTTTCTTTAGCAATTTCTTCATATACGTTTAAAAGGAATTGGTTTTACCAATTAAAATAACTTATATCTGAACATAAAATAAGCAGTAGATTGATTTTACAAATTCTAAGATAAATATGCTTTCAACAAATCTCCCTGAAATAAGCGTGCTATTTTCACTGAACTGATGTAAAACCTCCTCAGAAGGACTGTCTATTCCTAACCACAAAATGCATATATCATACAGATGGTTATGCTCTCCCCACTCGCACTGTACCCTCCTCTTTGCCACACTTACCCTGCCGATGCTGAAAGGACCCAGGAAGCAGATGTAACGATGTAACACTTCTTCCACTGGCACCTTTGTAACGAGCCATAATAAACACTGCTGCTGCTGCTGGCTGGCATAGGGTGCAGCGTTTCTCCAGGATACAGGTAGAAGTAATTTTAAGAATAATTTTTTCTCACTCAAAATGAAGGCCTTTTACACAGCTCCCTCCACCTGCTCCTATCAGAGAATACACATGCAGCCAGACTGTAGAAACATCTTTATGTATTCGTGCAGAGATGCAGCAGTCAGACAAAGCCAGCTGTGCTTGCAGCAGCACTACTGGTTTCACGACCATCATCCTTCTCCACTGTTTTCCCAAGGAAAGATTTCATTATCCCAGTAGCAGCCAATCTGTGCTTGGAAACCTCTGATGTCAGAGCCTGAATAATTCATCCAGGGACTGAGACAGTCCTACTACACAGTTGGTATCTGAAGATAGCAAGATATGTGGCTGCAAAAAGTAATGCAGTCTTCTCAATGATGCTTTTGTAATAACACACTGCTCAGTAAGCACAGAAATGGCTGAATGACACAACCCTTATCTAGGAAGGCAGCTTTTAATAGTAACCACTTGAGTTCCTCATCACATACTCTGTTCAGATACAGATGTCCTTCAGCTTTTCAACTGAAACACTGAACTGGAAAAAACAGTAAGCAATGAATCTGAACAGATATTTAGGCCACCTAGCTTTTAATAATGTATTTGAACTATTGTATAAGAAGGATGAAACAAGCAGGGATACACAGAATTTTTGGTTTACATCTAGATCAGCACACAACATTTCGCAATTTCTGAAAACACACTATACTTGCCATTTAATTAAGTCAGAGTACCAGATCATCTAAGCAGACTATTTTTGCTCTTGTAAAATAAAGGCAGTTATGAAACACTGCATGTAGAGATTCATATGTTGGTCCCTGACAGGGACCAACATATTCTATATTATACTGAAATACGAATAAAAGGCGCAGTTTTAGTGAGTCACTAAAGCAAATGTGTTCCTGTAGAGGCTGAATTCAAATTTATGTATACATAAAATGCAGTGACATAAGATCATGCTGATCAGAAAAACAAATAACAAGAAAAAGACTTCAATTAATTGTCTTCCTTTAACTATCTGGAAATAGCTACATATTTTTATAAACCCTTTCTCTGCTAATGCATCACCAATAAACTGTATTCTATGTTGATAAGGAAAAAGAGACAAAGAATTGGATATATTTACTTCAAAAAAAATCTAAATTATTTTGAATGATAAAAATATTCATCTTCAAGCAGTGATAAATATGTTGGTGAAATAGTCAACATGCATGCATATTATAATGTGCATTATGTGTGATAGAATGATCAATATAATGATCATAGAAGAAGAGAGACAGTAATGGACTCTGTAGGGTATGAGTTTCTCTCTTCTAGAGGCAACCCTCCCAAGCAGCTGAACACATCCCCCAAAAGCTGCATGTGCTGTATCTGCATGGTGTGAGGCAGAAGACTGCACATCATGCACCTGTGACTACAGGTGCGTAGGGACTGCGTGATGAGAGGGCAGATTCAGTATGAAGTTGTACAGAGAGGGTTCCACTGCAAGGTCACACAAGGAATTTCATGCAGAGAGTGAGATGTGATAGAGGTAATCACACACAGTTAACAAAAGCATTATCTGAATCTTGATGACCTACCACTGAGGAGATCTGACTCAATTATTTATTTAATGAAATTCAAGTTGCTCACAGCACCTCATCATTAGCATAAATGATCCTTTCTTGTTTTCTTTCATTTGCTAGTTCTACCCACAGAACAGCAAACAGCCTCACTTTTTTTCCCCCCACATATTCGAAGTGTTTAGGAATACTGTTAAAACAACTTGGAAGTGTAAAGGAAAGTGCCAAACCACCTGCAATGGTTCAAGATGTTGCTCGAGAACATACACAGTACAGAAAGCCACAAACAGCAAGTATCCTGCTGGGAAGGTTAGCTTGGTCAGCAATTTGACAAATTATCTAAAGCTTTCAGTAAGAAATGTCATATAGCAATTTCAATCCTCATTATGGGCATTACTAACTTAAGACAGCTGAATACAATCTTGCAGAGTTAAAGCAATAATATGAAGAGCTCACTCATGAAAAGGACCAATAATCAATATTTTTAACTACGTAAGTTTAATCAGCATCTACATCATCCTAAAAGATTAATGCACAGAAGATTCAGGAAGATTCAATTATTTTCATTTAAGTGTACAGTTAATAGTTTGTATAGGAGGAAAATTTTGCTTTAAAACAAAGAAAATGATTCTGATGGTAGCTGTAAAGATAATATGTTGCTAAATTTAACAGTAACATTTTATACTTCAAGAAGAAAAAAAAAGATGAAGGAACTATGTGCAGTGGAAGTGAAATGAAAGAGGGAAACATTGACTTGTGACAGCCGCTGTAATGCAGTTAGCATCAAAGCTGAGCAGTAGCAATACAAAGAAAGGAAATATATTTTAAAATACTTTATGGACTTTGCTACTTTTTTTTATATATTTTGAGAAGAAATACAGGGTTTATCAAAATATGACTTGGGATATAGGCCCCTATTGAACATGTATTATCAGAGATGGTGATATACACTCATTAGCAGATATGTTATCTAAATTTCCAAGCACTGGGAGATAGGTGCACATATCATCAAGATTCTACTCTATTACTAGCGCCAGTCTTCTCCCCATCAGTTTCTGCATAAAGAAAATCCGTGCATGGGGGCTGGAAGGCAAGCTGCCATCCACCATGGCTAAAGTCTTAGTAAGGAAAATGATGGGCATCTGCTCTTTGAGGGCTCACTCTGGCAAAAACCACTGCTATGTCTGAAGGCAGCTCTAGTATGCTGGCATGTTGCTAAGAATTTTCTGCTGCTCTGAAATGTCTTTACAAAATACACGCTTGATTTTACACATTTTTCATTTATTTCTATTATTTCTAAGACAGAAAAGGGGGCTATCCAGCCAATAGTAAGATTGATTCACAAAGTGATCAAATTTAAGACCCAAACAAGTACGGATAATAAATTTATGATCACTGATCACTTGCTGTACAATGTGGAAGGGGTTTTAAACATTTGAAACCGAAATGCTCCGAAGTGTGAGCCATACTAGTGATTGTGTGATTTAACTCAGACTGCTGGCTCCACCTCACTGCAGCACTTCAGCTGTCACAGTCATAATCTGGGATTTGGGAGACATCCAGTCCTTAAGTCTAAGGTCATGCCCTGTTACGGTCACAGTCTTACACATCTCAAATATTCCTACAATATCCAGGCCCACAGCATTGCTCTGCTTTTCAGATCTGATGTCTGTGGGAGAATGAAAAGAAAATGGTGCACCAACATACTCTAGATCTTTAGAAGCCAGGTGGGGCACCACATGATGTTTGCAGTGGATTGAAAGATACGCACAGAAAGTCATCTCTGTGACTTGGTATGTCTTTCCTATGCCTAGTCTTGTGCATCACACCTGTTCTTGTATTGTATTTTGAATCGCTGACAGAAATGTAAGTAAATTGCTGTGCTCCACATTTTCCCTGGATGGGCTGCATTTTGTTCTTCATGTATAGAAGCAAAACATTCTCAGAACTAGTCACTGTATACATATTCTATATTTAGTGTGTTTTTGCCTGTATTGTTGCATTACTGCTATTCTTGTCATGAACCAGTTTCTTAAGCTTCATGTGGGTGTAAATACATTAGTTACTCTAACAATACCTGTACTTGTCAGAATACATTGAAAAATGAAAAGAGCATCTATTAGAAAACAATTATGAGCTCACTCAATTCATTTTTAAAGTAGTATTCTGAAGAAAGAAAACATTTGAGATGGCTGCATTTAATGACTTCATTGCTTTCTGAAAGATGCAGGGCTGACAGCCTGAAAGTGTCTGTTTACTTGAGTAAACACAACTGTTTACTCAGTTATGGGAGACAGTGAATAAAGTGTTCACATAAACCTGTTTCTTCCTGGACTTGCATACAAGGTGAAAAGAGCCTGATGCAACAGATCAGTCAGCCGGACATTCCCCCATTCAATTATTCTTTTTTCTTAATCACCATAATCCATAACATCTCTAACTATAAATCTCAGCTAGAAAAGTTCATTAATAACTATTCTACTTTACAAGAAAATACACTCTAATAACGCATCCATGCTAATAAATAGGCGCATTGGTTTGTGGAAGAAGTTGACATAAAGTCTGATATAAATAAAGACACTTATTAAAAAATCATGAAAAATAATTCTCTTATCTAAAAATTGTACCATATACAGTGACATCTGCAATGACCACTATCAAGAAATAATCTAAACAAATTTTCAGTTTACCGCAGGTCTGCAGCTGGCATCACATTACCATTTAAACATACTGCAGCAATTCTTTAAACTGACATGAAAAGACTGTGTATAGTAATCTCTGAGTGTTGATGATTGCTCTCCCATAAAGGTGCTTATAAAGTCAGACTGAAAAAAATATTCATAATGTTGAAGAAATATTTAACAAAAGACTTAAAGGCAAGTAGCATTTATCAAATCTTTTGGGAAGGTTTTCAAAAACGTTGAAATTCACCCAGATCAGTACCAGTAAGTCCACAAATGCCTTTGTTAGTCGAGCCTTTTAACAGTTATTCTGCAGTCAAGAATGGTACTTAATGTGCAGTTATACAAAAATACCTATGAGATCAGACTGAAGGTTAGCATATGTTGGAAAACTGGGATGATAGGCTCCAGTTGCATTTCTGACTCACTTTTTGGCACTTACATGAGCTCCTAAAACAACACAAAGTGTTGGGGTTTTTTTTTTGTGGTTTTTTGTTTTTGTTTTTGTTTTGTTTTGTTTTTTATTTTTCTCTGAAGCCAAACATGTCAGGAAGGCAAATTACAGTAGCAGCTGTGACTGATTTTCAGTATATTTGTTAATGGCATATGACATTAATAGGACTGTTCATAACAATAATCACTGGATTCTGGAAAGAATTTGTGCAAAAGTATTAGAAACTCTTTTTCATTTAAAATGGTACAAAAACTTTAATTACTTGTATCAAAGGTACAATATAAAGCAAAATTCCTACCACCAAAGGTTGTGGGAGTCTGAGGAGGTCCCTGCCGAGTGAAAAAGAAAAAAAAAGTGTTCTACCCATCTACACAAAAGGCATCAGGAAAGACCCAGGAAACTACAGATCTGCCAGTTTAAACTCAGTACTTACAAAACTTATAGAAAAAACTGTCCTGGGTGCTGCTGAAAAGTAATTTAATGAACAAAGCAGTTACGAGGTGCAGTCGAAAGGGGTTAAAAAAGGGAAGATTTCTGCTACCATATCGCAACATTGCTTATGTCTATATTCAGGGTAATTACAATATTCTAATAAAAGTTTACAACAGTGTAGAATCCATTTATTCCACTGAAAATCTGTAGTTTGAAAAAGTCCATTCACCATCAGTGAGCTCTTCACATAGAGGCTGCATAGGACTGCATTCTGAACTTCAGCAACTCACATGCCTCTCAAGTCTAGCATCCACACACAACTTAATTGCCTATACTTTCACTTAATTGCCTATACTTTCACTTCAGTCAGTCAAATGTAAAAGGGACTCCAATTCTGAAGTTCAGATTCATTTCAATCAAAAATATATTCTTAGGGAAAATTCTACTATGGTAACTAAAGGTCGTTGAGGCCTGAAAGGCTATATAATTGTTCAACAGTGCAAGGATAAAATGAGCTAGAAAAGAACCTAACTGACAAAGAGCTACAAACAGTGAAGAAATATAAATAAGTTTATAATTTACTGCAAGCAGTGCTTTCACAAGCCAGTGGAAATAAAATTATTTTTTTGTCCATCCACCTAAAAGCTGTTTATGATGCAGTCTTAATTTGAGAAGGCTGCTTCTTCAATTTTTTCCTCAATTCATAAATAAATAGGAACTCAAGTTGCACATTTGGCACGATACAAAGCTCTTGCCGATCCCAGAAAAAACCATACTAATTTGTCCAAATAATAAGCCTTTTCAAATTCACTGCACACCTTCAAATGCTAACATCCGGACTCACCAACAGTTCATCTTCATTATCAATTGAGCATGCTTTTTCTCCTTAATAGATCACCATAAATAAACTATTCCCACAAACAATAGATGAAATGTTTCTGCTCAGGGAATCCAAGAAAAAAAAAAATCTATTATCCATTAGTATATCAGCTCCAAATTATCCCAGACTTCTTTACAAGCTCAGCACTTCTCCCCAGTTTCCCTCCCATCCCAATGGTACCTGATTTAGCTCTCTGTTTCAGGCATAGAAAAGACAAAAGCTGCATTAGAAGAAAGAATCTGAGAAGGAAAAAAAGAAAACTTAGTTACTTAGAGAGAAGGTACTCAGCAGGCGGGAAAAATCCCTGACTGACAGCTGAAAAAGTGTAAGAAATAGGCAGAATATGCACATACTATAAACATATCTACTCTAGTATGGGCAATAGGTCCATGGCCAGAACGAAGTTAAATATGCCAGGTATAAGCTTATGCCTATACAAAGTTTATTTTCTCCTCTTTTACACAAGTAATCAAAAATCAGTCTTAGATTAAGCAGTCACACAGGTTTTATCTGAAAATATCCTCTGTTCATCAAGTTCTCAATTGCTCACAGGAAGATTTTTCTTCTTTGTTCTCCTGTTGCAACCCTATTCTAATTATACTGACTGTATCTTGAATTTGGCAGACGTTATTTTGCATAAAAATTAGCATAAACATATTTTCTGTATTATTATATTTCACATGTATTGGATATCCAAAAATGTATTAAAATGACATGAAAAAGTAGAAATGATGAGCATATTCAGAGCAGGTTGATTAATAAATAAAACAAAGAAAAATATAGCATCATAGAAAATAGAAATAGCCTACAAATAAAGATGACATCTTGAATTTACCCAGAAAGCATGCTGTGACTAAGTAGTGTTATTATTTAATAAAATTCCTGACAAACCTACCAGTTCTTTGTATTTTTAATTAGGAAAATTATTCTAGGCTTCACAGGTTTTATGTAAGAAGTTGAACACCGCAGATTGTCTACAGAGACATCTGTAACTCAGTGAAGAAAAACTCAACTTCCCTGAAGTAATAGGATGTCTTGCTAGTTAAAGTAATGGAGATAAAGTTTAGTTCATACTCTTCTAATGCTGACATAGACATGCACAAGAGAACAGCTATGAGATTGTCCACTCATCCTTAAAGAAAAGGAGAGCGGTCACAACTACACACATTTAGAAAGCTTCTGTTGAAAAAAAGTTGCTGCTTTATTGAAACTCAGAAGTCTTAAATTTTACAGTACCATATCATTTTCACCAAATCAAAGGTTCTAAAATAATCCTGATGAGTATTCCACACTATCAGGAAAACAAGTACTTGAACCAAAGTCCTGGTACAGATGCATCTGACAGATGAATGTCAGAATCCTTAACAGTTCACCAGTAGTATTTACAGAAGGGACAAGAACAATAGTTTCAAGGAGGATCTGACCTGTAAGGTGCATGCATTTCGATTTAGAAGGAAGTGCAGATTTATTTTTTGCCTTGTTTCAATTCATATTCAAAAAAATGAAAATACATTCCAATGAAAAAATAATCTCCCTCATATTGTTCACACATTAATTTCAGGAGAAAACAGTTGTAGGGTAGATATACACACACACACACATTTTCTATGGTACTTGATGGAACTACCTGCAACTAAGTGAGTTTAACAAGAAATACTATAACACTGTAAATCTAACAATTTATTGAAACATTTCCTACTTTATTCAACAGTTATGTTGAATACTGCAGTTCTTCGTGATTCTCTAGCACATCCTGGTGCAACTACTCTGTAGAACAGGCAGAGTAGCACGGAATTTTCTTTTCTTTTCTTTACAGAAATAAAATATCTAACAAACATTCCATGCTCTAAATCTGTATTATTCTGCTGGAGTAATATGAAAGCAGGTTTCCTTGAACCAAGGTTCTGATCTTAAGATGGACTAAAATCAGTACTAGTATAGTTGTGTTAGTGTTTCAAATATCTTTATAACATGCCTGCTGCGAGAGGATACTCTGATTGCTGTAAATGACAGTGACTAGGCACCAAATTATAGGTTCAGATGGCATGAACAAATGGCATAATAATACTAGTACATGTTCCAATGGGCATGCCATGCTGTTTGTTAGCCACAGGTGCAGAGAAAGTAACCTCATGAACCTTGAAAGAATATTGTAAAAGCCACATGCTTGAGGATTCCCATGCTTCTGTGGACCAGACAAAAGTGGAGTGTACGAAGCTTCACTGTGGAGGAAAAATTTCTTCGAAGAATTTCTGGGGGCCACCTAATTCCACTAAGTTACATTTTCAATCTCACTCCTAAATAAATGGATGCCCTCTATTTATTTGTCTTCCTGGTAATGTTACAAAGCATCACTGGATATGTTTACACTATCAGATTGAATGGTCCTCAAATACACCAGATGTAAGTATCCTTCCCATTCCACAATGGGATGACAGTTTGGCTGCATTAAATCCTTGCCACCACAAGCCCATTTTCATCAGGAAAAGGCAAGGATATGAAATGGCAAAGGACACAACCTAGGTGACATCTCATGTGAGTGTACAGGCACAGGAGTTCAGGGTATGTACATTCAACTTCGTTACAACCATCTCTGCAGACCCCAACTTCCTTGTCCTTTGTACTTTACAAGATTTATTTCATGCTCAGTAGAATAAAAAGTCTTTACTACTGTGTATTATCATACTACACTCAGTTAACATGAAAAATATTATTGGATCACAAAAAATGCAATGCCTTATAAAGGGCACATATCATCTAATAAACAGCCATAAATGTTCAGTAAGATCGAAATAAAAATACTGGTAAATCCACTAAGTTGTATACGTAATTGACAACAAAAGGTATCACAGTATTTACTTTTTTTTTTTGTTTTACTTTTAAATGATAGGAGAATTAAGTAATAAACTACAGTTAGTACAATAAAACTTTTTTTTTTTTTTTGAAATCTGTGCATATTAACAGAAACAGATAAACACTGGAATAAAACTTTCTGTCAAACAAATTCTTGAGAAAGCAGTATCTCATTGGGTTTTGTTTGTTTATCCAACTGTATCTAGGGAAAGTTTCTTTCCTTTTGAACAGCTACAGTTACAGATTTTTTTAAAAGAATTACAAATTCAATCCATATATTCTACTACTTTTGTAGAAGTACTGTTTTATGCATTATGTTTAGCATTCGTCTTCCTGTTTTGTGTCTGTTTCCTGGCATGTCTGACAGGTGTTTCTAGAAAACTCAAGCGTTCTTGGCCTGATTGTGCTTTCCCACTGAGAAGTTCCACTGACATCACTGGGGTTGCAGGAGAGTAAATGAGAGAACGACAAGAACCACAGTGAGCAAAGCTTACGTGATTTGGAATCTGTCCTGTTGTAATGAGTGAAAGGAAATGAAACAAAAGGAAAAACAGGGCACACGTTTAAACTTCATGTTTTTAAATCAGATATTTCTTTTCACTTCAGCTACTACCAAGTATGTTCATATTTCCCAAATAGCAAAATAAAGTATCATGAGAACTCACAGACACAAATTACCTGAATTTCATAACTAGTAAACAAATTCCTCCGGATTCTTCAGAGCTCAACTGGGTCAGATTGGTCTAAATATAACAGAATAGTGAGAACTAAAATCTGGAGACTACTGTGAATCAGAATATCACTATTATGATGATGAACCAAGTGAAGTGTTCACTCAAATTTACTACCCCTAGTCTTTTGCTTATTTTTAGTTTTAAATTGCATTTTTAAAAACATACTCAGATCTGTGGTGCTAAGCAAAGCATCCAATAGTTAAGTCGCAGTATAGTAAAGCTATCTCAGCAATCTGAATTTTGGATGCTGCTTGAAGTGGGAGTAGCAATTGCTGCTTCCAAAAGAGCCTGGTCCTTCTGCTCCCACAGCAGTAGCCACTACCCTGACTCCAAAGGGAAATCAGCAGCTCCAGCCTGGGCTCGCAAGGCTCTGGCACTGAAAAGAAGTAGCACAGTGGTGAGCTTGTTCCTGTCCAGCAAAGTGCTACCTTTACTTCACACATGCCAAGGGTATTCCTGTTACATGAGCACTGTAAACACTCCTATTGCAGAAGGATGCAATGGTGACAGGAAGAACAGATGAATTTCATTACCTGCTTAGAAATGTGGCCAAATATTGACCAAAAGTTGACCATAAATATTGACCAGCTGGCATGGTCATGTGCTGTAATGAAAATGTACTAGTGGTGCTTGCTGGCTCATGAACACATTAAGTGCATCAGATATACAGCACTGAGAGATATTTTCCAGCAGGTAGTAAAAAAAACTGGTTAAATTTTCTCTAAACAGCACCTTACAACATAGGAATGACACTTGCCACTTTCATTATGAGAAGAATAGCAGAAATAGGTGACATTTCTGTGTTAACATTTTATATTTTAATAAATATTACTTGTACAATTTTCTGCTGTTTATGGTAAGAGCATGTACTTGGCCTATCCAACATCTCTACTAAAGACAATTAGATTGTTTCAGCAAAAAGAGCTAGCTCTGTGCTACCTTAGGAAGTCAGCTGCTCATTCTGCTTTGTACACAACCACTGAAGAAGAAGAAGCAGCCTTAAATTGCTTTGAACTAATAAATACATAATTAAATACCTATTCATGATATCAGAAAATTAAATGTTTAAGCTAATTCATATTATGCAGCATCATCTGCTGATCATTCATTTCATGATTTTCCTAAAGTCAATATAAAGCTATGATTTCTTATTATTTCTACCAAGACAAATATGCCATTATCATATTAAGCATTACGGACCAGCATTAAACCATATAAAAAAAACTACAATAATGATATTACATGGGTGAACTTCTGCCTCTGCCCTTTTGCCACATGTTTTTTAATTACTGCAGTAGAACCTAGCTGGTGAAAGAGAACCCTTGAAGGGGAGACGTATTCCAGATGAGATACTCAGTTAATTAATTAATTTTGAGTGACCTCTGTTAAATGTTCATGGAAGGGTAACTCCCATCACAGCACCATGCCTGAGGGCCCACTGGCTGGAGACAGCAGCTACCACAGGATGGGGAGTGTGCCCAGGCTTGTTTGTAGAGACTGAGAATCAGGACAGGCAGAAAGCGGCTGAGGGGACCAGGGGAGGCTGCAAAACAATCATGTGAGCTGAATTCCTTCCCACCAGGGCTTCATTTCACACCATGGTTACACAAACTCTTCCCACATTAGTTTTTTGGTTACAATTTTGTTATGATAACAGGGTTTGCATTCAAAGATTGTACTTCTTCATTTTGAATTGATCCTCTATTCTGAAAAAGGAATATTTACTATTTGTGACAAAGTAGAAAGCCTGAACTCGGTCTGGTCAACAAACAAGCCCAAGCATGCCTGCTGCAGCACACACAGATCAAATACTTCACAGAGCTACAAAATGGTACAATATGCCCTCAGAGTTACAAAAAACTTTTAAAGTGTGTTTTCAGCTCACTGAGGTTTAACATCCTTGGCATGGGTGCTTTACTGCTGATACCAATTCATTCTAGAAAACTAGAAAAGCAGAGATGGGAACAATTACATGCTATGACCTCGTATAGCGATCTATGCCTCAAGAACTGATAAATGCATACCACAATATTTCTAATTATTTTGGGAAAGTAGTCATGCTTCCTGAAAAAAAACTGAAGTTATGAAGACCATGATCCAAGTCCAAAAGTATTTATTAACTTCAATGTCTACAAGCCTACATCTTAATCCATAGAGAACTTAGCATTCAATTACCGTGAAAAATTCATTTCTCCATTGGTGAGCCCAAACTCACTGCTAAACTTTGCACATTGACCAAAAGAGTACAGAAAAATCCAAGCAACTGTGAAGAGAAACATCTACAGGTAGCCTAAAAAGAATTGCTTGCCTAGGTTACTAGAAAGGAGTAGGCCCTTCAATGCCCTCAGCAGGACAACTCTGTAACCTTAACAGTGTAAATTACAACTACACCAGTACTCCTATAGCTAACTACTATTCAAAAGCTAACAATCGTTACAAAAACAATTTACATAATTATTCTAAAGGTTTGAATAGAAGCATCAACAGAGTGACCCACAATAGAAAATCTTCTTTCCAAAGACCATGGCGATCACCATCATCCCCTTTTCTCATTTCGAGTTTAAATGAATATAACACAGCCCAAAAAAGAAAGCATGATGGAACCTCTCTATCCAAGAATCAGTTCAAATGAAAGCACCCACAGGAAGGCGCATGTCAGTTGAGAAATGACAGAAGTTGTTAAAATCTTTTCCTGCAGAATCTGCACCATAACCACACTGGTTATAGCATTAACACTGCAAAACAACAGAAGTTATATCAAGACCAGCCCTCCAAAATCATGATTTTTTTTTTCTTAACTATGTTTAACTGATCTTTATCTTCTGGATCCATATACTTGTTTTTTAAACCTCCCTCTTTGGCCATAAAGATCAGAAAGTGATTTTGTGCTATATTTTATTATTCTACTAATAACTGAATCCAAGAACAATGAAGTGATACAAGAGTTGGCTACTCTGTAATCAAACACTAAAAATGGTCTATTAATAACATGTCGATAGCAAAGAACTTCAGATCTTTCACAGCCAGAATAATACAACACAAACATAAAGACACTAAATTGAACATTCCTCATTATGCATCTAGACCTTGCCTCAACTAACATTCTCTCTTCCACCTAGGTAAGTGTTCCTAAACTGAAGAAAAAAAACAAGGAAACAAGCAGATTGGAATAGTAACATTATAGCTCATAACCAAATACACTGTCAATCCTAATGCAGTGTAATTCCTCACTTATTAAACAAAAATTTACAGCATTCACCTGCTCTGCAAAGAACACACACACAGTCAATATCATCTTATGGGGAATTCCCCATTCATTTTGAGCTGAATAGCCAAAAAACACTGATAAATCATGAAAAACCTCTGAAAATGTAAGTACACTTCATTCCAGTGAAGACCTTTTTTGCTCCTCCATGCCTACCTATAGCATCTTAAATAACAGACAAATCCATTGCCCCCATTGCCCCTGAATATTTAAATTAAAAAACAAAAAAGATCTTTCATAATTTATGTACACTTATAAATGGTAACATGACCTAAGAGCAGAATGCTGGTTCCTCAGCATTCCTCCAAGTTATGGCTACATTATGTCAACAGAAATCAGTGAAAATGTGTTGTGCTACCATACCCCTTATCCCCAGCTTCCTTGGATATAATCAAACTCTGTGGAAGGTTCTAAAAGCATACAGTTAATTATTTATTATTAAAAAGTACCTTTCAAGGAAACTTTTGAGGTCCATTACCTGGTTTCAAGTCAATCTAATTCTATTTTTAAACAAGTGATCGCTTTGATTTAGGGAAAAAAAAAATAAAGATAGGGAGAAACAACTAAATTCAAGACTTTTTCACTATATCCATATCTCAGAAAGAGAGGCATCTACCAAAACTACATACCACAGATTTACATTCTCTAAACCTAGTAAACTACAAATGCAAGTGTTTTAAATACTTCACTAATAATACATTAAAATATAGTAAAATATAAGGATTTACAGGCTTGCATGAATTGGAGATGATAATTTTCTCTTGAACATACTTAACAAAGATTATGATTCCATGGCAGCCATAATTCAGGGAACAAAATACACTTTCAGATTAATCAAGTTAGTTTTTCTACACAGACTGTTTTGCAAGGAAGTACTCTGTAAGGAATGTAAAAATTTGATATCTGTTTGAATTTTGATTATTTTTTCCTCAGCTTAAACATGGCATATCAAGAGTAGGAATATGCATATGGACTTAGTAAGTAGAACCACATATCTGGAAGTAGTTTCATTCTGTAACTTCTGAGCAGTCCACTAAGACCTACCCAGAGTACAGGTCTGGCCAGGGGTCATCAATGACTGGTTCAAACATCAAGACAACTGTATATGCAAAAGCCCCAGTTATTTCTAGCACACCACATTTAATTAGTTTTCTTAACATTGGTTTATCATTTCCAGCAGGAGCAAGGAAGTAACCATTCCTCAGTACAAAGCACTAGTGAGACCACACCTCGAGTACTGTGTTCAGTTTTGGGTCTCCCACTACAAGTCTTTGAAACCCTGGAGCATGCCCAGAGAAAGGTAATGAAGCTGTGAGGGGTCTGGAGAACAAGCCTTATGAGAAGCAGCTGAGGGAACTGAGATTGTTTAGTCTGGAGAAAAGGAGGCACAGGGATGACATTGTCACTGCCTACAGGTGCCTGAAGTGTGGTTGTGCTGAGGTGCAAGTCAGCCTCTTCTCCTACGTAACTACTGATAGGACTAGAGGGAGTGGCCTTAAGATGCACTAGGGGAGATTCAGGTTGGACATTAGAAAAAGTTTTCTACGAAAGAGTGGTCAGGTTCTGGAATGGGTTGCACAGGGAAGTGGCTGAGTCACTGTCCCTGGAGGCGTTCAAGAAATATTTAGATGCTGTATTAAGGGGCATGATTTAGTGGGCAAATGCGGTGGCAGGTGGACAGTTGGACTAAATCTTGAAGGTCTTTCCCACCCTTGGAGATTCTATGATTATGCTCAAGCAGTATAAACATATGGTAGGTATCATATGGATATATACAAAACACAGTGTATGCTCAAAAGATCTGTCTTAAACTTTAACACAAGTAGTCCCCCTAATATCATTAATTACACATGCCTAATGATAGGCCAGCTCCTCAAGGTTCTGCTCAAGTGAAATGGAACAATCTTGATTTACTCTGGCTGAGGTTATTTTCATGCTCATTTTTGTCTTTTATTACATGAAATGTAATGAAACACTGGAAAGAAAGGTAGAAAATGAAGGGAGATAAAAACCAAAACAGAAACAGATTAAAACTCATTTTCTTTGAGTTGTACAAAGTGAAGCTTATTATTTAAAAATATAAATGTTCAGAAAACTAAATATTAATGTGTATCAATATAATTATACAAAATATTTTTGTTCGGATCATTAAAAATATTAAGGTGAGATTTTGCTATCATTCAAAACCATTCAGAGTTCTTCCTACATGGAAGAGATCTAGGGAAGGGCAAAGCTGCTATATTTAATGTTTTTGGTTTCTTTAAATATAATCCGACACTTCTGGATCTCTCTGACGTCTGCTTGGGCCAGAAAACAGTAAAGAAAAAGTAAAGTTTTGCAGTTTTAAAATACATAAATACATAAATAATTATTCAGAACAGATATACTTGGAACAATTGAATAAGAAAAAAATCCATTTTGTGTAGTCTTAGCAAAGCTGGACAATGTCCACACATTCTGGGTGTGTACTCTCAAAAAAAAAGCACAGCAAAAGAGCAAACAAAAATAGGCAATTGCTATGGCAATTAAAGCTACTAATGTTTTCACAGAGAGCTAGGAAACTCAGAGTCATGGAGTACAGTAATTTTCAGTGTAAAAGCACACAGTTGTAAAGTGCTGTCACATCCTATTAAGGTCAAAAACTCTATGCTTTTCTGAGGTATCAATAAAACACTGTAAGAAGACAATTCAAGAGGTAGAGGATATTCAAAATTGATACCAGTGTGGAATGCATGTCGAAACATTTTACAAGTTCATTTTTTTCATCATTAGAAAAGCACAAGAATCTCAGAGATATCACATGACGAGCTTGCAAGTGATCTTCATTTCTTAAAATCAGGTCACTGGCTTTGAGGTTCAAATACATAGCTCTATAGATCCTACTTAAATACGTAGTATTTAAAAAAAGAAACAGTGAGGTATATTACAAGCCTGAGGTATTGCAGCTAAGCTAAATAACCTTGAGATTTTGCTTCATTTAAAAAAAAAACACACAATTAACTGGGCTGCGAGTGTCACTACAAAATAAAATGTTTGACTACAGTTTCTATTCATCCCCCTCAGCAAATAACACTTTGGGTAAGAATAATAAAATATGACAGCATCTCTGTCAGTGCTCCTGGGTAACATCCTTTAAGTTACATGCTCAAGTTTGCGTATGCATACATGAATGTAAAACAAATATCTATGTGCATATGTACATGCTAATTTGGGAAAGATAACAGTCTGAGTGAAAATTTCAGTACTAATAGCATTATTCCATAGACAAAATGCCAATATTTGAGAAAAATGCCATCCTATAACTTTTTTTGAATACGAAATTTTTCTGCACAAAGAGCAAAAAGGGAAACAAACATGTTGCGGTTCTTATTCGGCATCTGTCAGACTCTGCCTCTGTGATCAAGTTTTACCAACAAATGAGGACTGAAAACCTAGATAAGCCTTATAAGCCATTGCTTGGGCTGTGAGCCTGAATAGAGGGTTTCCCCAAACATCAGCTCAATCATCCCACCAGCTGCTCCTAGATGTTCAATATGCCACTTGGCTGAAATTTTTTTATTTTTTCCCAGATTGCTTCTACTGTCCTTGATCTGATCTCTGTTTCCATCTACTTCACCTGAAGCTTCTCCAGCTTGACCTGCATTTTCTACAAGGCTCTTCCGTGTTGTACCCCTCCTTTTTTTATTCCCAATGTTGCTTCCAAATCTCAGAAATCGACCAGAATTTCCTCAGCCTCATGGTATTTTCATTTGTCTTTAATGCTTAGCATTCTTCTGAGGTTCCATTTACAAACCTTTCCCATCAGAATCAAATGTAAAAATCTTAATTATCTTTCCCTACTGTCTACTCCGTCACCACTTTTTCAAACATTAACAATTACTCAACCAGCCTTGGTAGAAGACCTTGATTCAGATTTTCAGTTATGATTGATTCATTATTATCCATCCTAATATATATAAATTATATTTGTATATGGATGTTTGCTCTGTTTATGTCAATGAACCTGCTTGTTGCAAACATCTTCAGTCTCTAAATAGACTGAGATGAACTAACATTTTCAGCTAGAACATCCTCTTTTCTTATGAGACAAATAATTCTGTGTTGGTTGTTTTGGTCTTTTCTTTGCCTAATAAAAATATGACAGCTGCTCCTAAAGTAATATCTCCTATTTTACTTTGTGGATGTTGGTGATACAGCAGTAAATACTGAACCTTCCCACCAATATTCCATCACATTTTGTTGGTGTGTTACAGATAACAGCAGAGGGGCAGCCTGACAAAATGCACCTGACACAGAAGTGCATATGAAACAAAGGTGTGTGAATGAATTTCTCCATAAAAAAAAAAAAAGGCATCCAATGGCATACATCAATGCTTGCTGAAAACTGATGTTGACTGAACAGTGGATGTGAGCACAGTGAGGTGATTGGTGGCACACTTCAAGAGAGGCAACAGTGACAGTGGGTCACCTTCACTGGTGCAAATGTTTGCAAGCACAGCATGCAGGCTCTTGTTATGCATTTTCACCAGTGCCAAACTAATGGAGGTGACTTTGAAAAATAATGTTCTGTAGCTGATAACTTGCTCTATCAGATAGTGCTGTTGTGGTCTCCATGAAATTAAATAAAAGGCATTACTTACTACATACCTATCTACATTGGTTTACTCAAGTTGAGTTTGGTAAACTTGAAATTATTAAATAACTGAAAGGATCTGTCCAGTAAGCATTTTCAGGATGATGAAGAAGGGGGGAAAAAAAAAAAAAGGGTCTCCAAACGGTGCTGAAGAAGCACAAGAGAAAATTTCAAACTAAAATATTGCTGTGTCTGTAAGAAACTCTCTCTTTAAAACCTACTGATAAGAGTTAAAATTTTTTGAAGACGAACAGACAATTTTAATTGAAGATTTAGATGAATTAGCAGTAATTTTCTTCCTAAAGGAAATAACACACTTTTCAAATTCCCCTGAATAAGCCACACACTGTATTGACAGTATTTTAAAGTAGATCTAGGGAAATAAATGATGTCCCAAAAACAAGTTGTAAACCCCACAATATTAGAAACATGTAACCAAAGACCAGTATTCCACAGGTAACAAAGCATCGATTTGGGTCCATGAATTACTGGCACCCTGTTCTTCACGTTTTATATTCTATACATATTCAAAACTTTTAACTTAAATATGCAGAAACACTAGTATTCATATCTAATTCACATTAAGGAATATTGGTCATCAGATTAGGAGCCTAACCTTTTATTATTGTACTATTACTTAAAATTAACCTTCTACTGATATTATGTGGGATCCTATTTAATGGATTCTGATATTAAGCAACTGCTGAGCAAGAAGCTGTGACTTAGGTTTGAGCTTTAGGACTCTCCCACAGGATGCCCCAGTTCCATCTTCTGCGGCAGGTTCCAAAGCACCCACCTACTCTGCCACACAGAAACCTTTCAGAGACCTGAGAGGTGCTCTTAAAATGCAGCTCCTAGATTCTTACATGGGCCAGATGTTGTAGTCATGGAAAAATTGGTAGTAGAACTTCATAAGGTTTCCCCAAGAGAAGTATCTACCAGGAGATAGCCACATGGCCAAGACTGCCAGTGAGAGTGTTGTCAGAACCTAGACGTTATTTTCTAGTAATGTATAACTTATTGGGAAAGATTTAAAAAAAAGAAAATTATATTTTCACATTCTTTGAACACGCTAGATAAACAGGGTGCACTGGTGTTCTCACTAGATGGATGAGAAACAAATGTAATGTAAACATTCTAGAGAGTAAGCCAGACTTTCTGTTAATAAGCACAAGATGATTATGCCGGTCAGGCAGTCACCTATACATACTAGCCTGTTGAGTACAGAAAACTTCAAGCAGTCTGAGGAATTGCAGCAACAAAATTCATTTCAAAAATGCATCTACTACAATAAAACAATCTACACTGACGCACAGATCAGTACAGAGGTAGAAAAGGCAACCACAATTAACAATTGGCAAGGAAGTGTACAGTATTTCAGACCACTACGCCCTAAACCAAGGCTAATACAATTACCCATATTCTGGAATAGCTCCCTTTTATTCACATCATCTTAAAATATCAAGGGGTTTCTTCTTTCCTCTAGGACCAACAATCAGTTCCAGCTTTCTTTCACCTGCTTGACACCACCTTCCTTTTTGCATTTTGTTTCTACAGTTTGTTGTACTAACTGACTTGGCATGCCAGTACTAAAACTATATCTTCAACAACACCGTCAACAATATCTCTATCCTGATTGATACTTTCCTTTCTTCTTAAGTCATTTCAAATGTAAATCATTTCAAATGTAAATCATTTCTTCTACAAATAACTCCTTTACAAACATTGATCCTGCACCTGTTATGACTTCAGTGTCACCTTCCACGTTGTTTCTTCCTCTTGCTTTGCTTTCATGCTGCTCACTCTCTGAAATGGTGACCTATCCTATAGTATCAAGCAGTTGAGACTCTCACCTTCTTTCTGAAATACCTTCCCCCAAAGCTCCAAAGTACAAACCCATGCCACTGGTTGTGCAGCTACTGGTTGGATAAAAATCTTGGAAGAAGGGATCTTTTCAAAAAAGAAAGTATGTGTCTACATACTATTTGCTAATTTGGTTATAAATTCAAATTAGACTAAGTTAAAATTTCCTTATTCACCCTTCAGTTCTAGCCGAAGTTGATATCATCACAAAGCACTTGATAAAAATACTTCTCAGTGTCCTCTAACAAGAAAAAAAAAATAAGGACTTCGCAATCTAATAATACCAATGCTAATCTATTGTCACTAGACCCAGTGCCTAACTGCACACATTGGTTTTCTCTTATTTTTGCATTTCAACATTTTAAAAGCAGACAATATGCAGAAATAGTCCTGCTTAGGGTCAAGGCAGCTGAGTTACTGTATGACAGCAAGTTTTACCAAAACTATATTTGCTCAGAGCTTTCCTAGCTCTGTCTAGTATTCACTGTCTTTCAGTTTCGCAAGCACTAAAAATAACCAGCATCTGAAAACCTCCATTTCAAGAAAAAAAAGCCAAGCAAAGCCAAGTAAAACTCAACACAGGGATTATTTCCTTCTGATCTTTTTGTCATGATTTCAGTTCTTCATGAAAACAGCATATGGGTGGAGTACTGCAGAGACTGGAAAGGACAAGCATGACCTCAGTAAGTACTGTTGTTGAAGCAGGAAAGCATTTTCCTCAGCTGAGTATTTACAAATTGAGAGGCACATTAACGGGTATCATTTTACACTGGGATTTCTGTGGGTCAGAGTGAGGGGAAGGAAGGTGGGTTTTAAAACAAACAAACACAATTTCACAGCATATTTTTGTGTAGTTTAAATACAGGAAGAATACAGAACTGTTTTTAGCATATCAAGAACAATTATTATACAATGATTAAAGAAATTTATAGAAGCCACTATCTATCTCAGAGCTGGGTGACACAAGTAACACTCATTCATAGAGGTTTAAGAGACTGCAGACTAAACTCCCAGCAAAAAACCTTCAAGGAGACCCAAGGCTGAGTATCATCACCAGGAGCCAACCACTTCAGCCCTGCAAACCATGACACTTCAGAATGGGCCCTGCCCTCAGCTTAATCTGTTGCTGAGGAATGGGTAGCTTTGCACTCAACAGGAAACTTTCTAGGTTCTGTAAGAACCTCTATTTTTTCCTGTGAAGAACAGGAAACAGTATTTATCTTCTGCCTGCAATTCCAGAATTTGACCTACTTTTATGCAGGTCTTTACTGTCACTACCCCATAAATGTAGGAAAAAGTGTTTTCCCTTCCAAGCTGGGATGTTATAAAGATCAATGCCTTAAAAACTGGTAATGATGGTCACACAATTGCAATGAAATGCTATGAAGTCACTGTGAATATATGGCTGTTAGCTTTCAGCAGAGCTCTAACTCTGAAAAAGGAATCAAAAGATGATTAAATCAGTTTTAGTGTTTAATTTATATATAATAATCACAGCACTTCTGCATTTGCCGTGTTCAGGCTTTGCCAATTAGACAAATCATGTACTTGAAACAAGCAATTTAATTCTAAAATTGTGCAGGTGATTACAACAAGCTGATCGCAGCCTCTCATGAGTACACAATTAATAATTTGTTCAGGTTAGGTCATAATCATCTGGTGTACCTCATGCTACTTTCTCCAAAAAGTCTGCCTGAGCCTTCATCAAAATATTTAGGCTCTTCCTCAAGGATGACACTTCAGCTGCAAACCCTGCTTATTTTCTACACACTAGTAAGAGTCTTAAACCAGTATACTGACAGTATTTTCAATCTGTATTTGAGTCTCAGTTATGGGAAAGAGTGAAGGTGTACATATTCTCTTGATTTTCAGGTTTGAATGGAAGGAAAAAGGAAAGCTAGAAAAATTAGGTTATTAGATTATGCTTTATAGTACTGGCCAACAACTTAATCTGATTTTGTCTTAATTGCTGAACAGCAAAGTCAGTCCACAAAGGGGCTGTAGCCATGAACTGAAAGCTCTTTAGCTTGGGATTCATTTGCCATAGTACATTTTTTCTTTTTTTTTCCACTAGGTAGGTTTATCTCAGTCTTTATCAATACATTTATTTCAGTTAATTTCATTCTGAAAGGTATATTTTGTTTTGGGGGGGGGAGTTATTGCTTGCTTTTTTTTTTGTGGGTGTGGGGGTGAGAAAGGAAACCATTTTCCTCCAAATTAAGCACAGCTTTAAAGGGGTAAATCTGCCAAAGCAGCTTATGCCCAACATCACTGGCAATCATCCACAAATTCTGTCCAGTCACTGTGGAAAAAGACTTCTGGAGAGTAGATCAACATCCAATAGGACTGGGCTGAGATACAATGAAAGAGGTCACTTATCTGAAACATATGACTTCCAGTGACAAGCTATTAAGTTGTATCTTTAGAGCTCAACATGAATAAAATGTTTCTGCATCAGAATACCAATCTAATACCTTACAGTAAATCTGAGCCAACAGACAGATATGATCATATGAAAATACCATCTATTAAAAAAAAAATTAGTTCCTCCTACTTGTTCAGCTGCAAAATTGAAAAACAGTAAAATCTAGACAGTGTTAAAACAACCGAGTCATTTATTAGTCAAATATGTAAAGAAACTGTAAATTCTAGAAATGTAAAGAGACACAAAGCAGTAGTTAAGTAAAAAAACAAAATGGCAACAATTTACTCCTATGAAGCTAAACTAATTACATAGACTCAAGATTACAAATTATTTAGATACCAATGCAATAACAATGAGAATGAGAAGAAACTGAAGTATTTCTTCATAAAGGAATGATGAACATAGCTTTTGCTATGTAATGCAAGGCTTTTCATCCCAGCAAGTACAGGAGAATGATGCAAAATCAGAGAAGCACAACTCAGCATTCACCCATCACCCGGTAATTAGCAAATTGTCAAATCCTGCCAGGAAACACAATCAAGTAATGAAAGTAATGATACATTTTGATTGTGTTCAGAACGAAAGTTAATAATTCAGATAAATACACTTTTTTTTTTTTCCTCCAAGTGCGAGTGTTTTGAAACAGAAGACAGTGACAAAAAAAAATCTAAATCTAGCATTGGTTTCTCACCAGGATACATACTCAGAGGAATGCAGATACATCTTTTTATTAGCAGCTACAGTATAGTGTCTCCACAATAAACTACTATAATGAACTAAACTTTCAGGCAAACTTGTTTCAGTCTTAGCAAAGGTCTAAGAATAATTCATAGTTGATAACATAGTTAAAACTCTTGCCATGGTAATTTTTAAGTATCACAGTGTAAAATAGTTTCTCTCCATTTTCTTCATTCAAAACAATGCTATTGCTCTTCTCAATATCTAAACTCCTTCTCCCCACCCCCCCTTTTTTTTCCCTCCATTTGAATTTCTAATAGCTATTAGAAAGCTATTTAGGTTTACTTTGCTTTCATTTAATCTTTTATTTCCTACCTATGTATCTTAAAATGTTTTAGTCCCGTTGTCTTGAAAACACTATTCATGGCTTTTTATGCAACTTTAATGACAATTTTATCTCTCTGGGACAAGCAAAGAAAGCATTAAAAGACATTTTGTGATTTTTTTTTATTCCTTTTAATAAGCATTTAATTTTCCATTCAGCTCCTATTTCTTTAATTCCCTCTTCCTAATTTGGCAACATGAAGTAGTTTATTGAAAGAATTTTGTCTCATCAACTCAATCTTTCCCTTTCCTACAAGGACTTCAATTCTTATTTTCATGTAAATTTGTTTCTCTTTCTTTTGTATTACCTTTGGCATTACCATAGTTCAGCTTCACACTTTTAAACTTCAGCATAAGCATGTGCAAATAACATGAGCTCCTTAACTACAGACAGTTGTGTCAACCAGCTACGTCTCTGAACTCCGAAAGAGAAATGGCATAGATTCCAGATTTGAACTCATTCAAAGCAGAAATCTACTGGCAGTCAGAGAATAATAATTGTATTCTCATGCCTTTGACTGTTTGTGAGTATGAGGTTTGCTGTTTTAACTGTGTCAAGAATAAGTTACTGAAAGAGGGAGAAGCATTGAAACTTAAAACTTACAAAATATTCAATTACTAACATATAATAATGCAAATTGGAAGAAGAAAAATATACCATTAATGTGCAGTGTGACTCTTATACATACAGTTGTATGAGTGATTTGCAATTTTTAAGCAAAAATTCAATCTACTTTTCATTCCTGATGGCACAGGAGGCACTTTTCCACTACTTTGGGCCATCAGTGATGAAATGATCAGTAATAAACAGAAACAGCTCTTGATAAATACATGCACACCTGATCCAAGCTACCACTTCACTGCAGTAGTTTCAGGAACTGAAACTTCTTAACTACATAGAAACTACATGAATTTCCACCCTTTTTTAGTAGGTGATGAGACATTCCTCTATTTCAGTTCCTATATGGAAACTGATATTAACTATCCTTACCACTCTCAGAGGTCAACACATGTTAATTTATTCCATATTTGCATATCCCTTTCAAAATTCAATAAAAAAATAAGTAACATGACAATGGCATACCACTGTCAAATGTCATTCATAAATGTCTGCAATTTCATATGCAAACTTTGAGAATTTTTTTTCTGATAAATATGAAGTGTGCATTCTTGTACACACAAATTTCTGCAGGGAACACAGTTTGAACATGTCTAAAATCTCAAATACAAACACAAACAGTGAGCATGGACTATTGGTCGCTTAGAAACTACATGTAAACACAACAATTAACTCTTCATTCCTTTCATTTATTCAAGTCACTTCTGGCAGTTGATCACACCTACAGCTTTCTTAGCAACACAAACAAAAAGGCAGGTTCAGGATTTTGAAAGAAGAATTATGCAACTTGGATGTGTTCAAGCTCAAAGTATCCTAACAAAAGGAGATTCTGGAAAGCAAGACCAAGAAAGAAGATTATATAACTGAAGTCTTCCGTCCATTATACCTGGTGATAAGCAGCACTAGATTTCCTGCTCTTAAGTCAGTCAGCCAGACAAAAGTAAACAAAATGAACTACCTCTTTATGAACTCTCTCTTTAGGAAGAAGAAAGAAGAGGTATCACAGTAAGATTTGCATTAAAGAAAAAGCACTATTAGAATTTCTCATTACTTCTTTCCTTTTTATTAGGACAGACATTTATAAATATAAATATAATATAAAAATGTTATTTAGAAATCTCTATATAATGCACATAGCAATGAAGAACAAAATGGCAGTTGTAGGATAACCCACTGATATCAGCTCACAAACACTGACAAAATAAACATGTCTAGGTTTAGAAATAACTAAGTTGAGTGTATTAAAAATATTACACATACAGTCTTCCTCTACATTTCTAACTGCTAATACTGCTGAAGTTCTTTTAATCCACTGTATTCATATATTTATGGATCAGATTATAAACTAAAGCTTTTAAAATTGAAGGTAGGCATCTATTAATCTTCAGATATAGAAAGTCTACTTCTATGCCTTTTTTATGCTCATAATTCTGGGTGCCCAACTGTTTTTTCAAATTTATTCTTGTTGAATTATACAACTTCAGTAATGCAAAGCAGCTAGAAATCCAGGTTAATTAGCCTTATGTCCTGTCTGATCAGTCTCAGATCAGGGTATGATCATCCAAGTTTTATTACTGCAGCTCACATCTGCTAACAAAGCGCCATGCCCATAACCTCTACTGACATCATGGCTAGATTATGTTTGCTCCTTCAATTATTTGTGATTGATCATTGAAGACCATCAACTTTGTCCAGGCCTCCAACTTTTAATTTCCTTAAGCACTACATCCCCACTACAGCCGGAGTTTCTGTGACTATGCTCTCCACAGGGAAAAAAGGTCAGCCAAGCTCAGAAGTGCAGCTCAGCTGACAATACAATACTCTTCCACCACAAAATCTCAAAGAAGGATTCATACATATATGTATCTCTCCCCATTTGGGAGAAACTACAAGCTTTTTAACTTCTGTTAAAAGGTATTTCTTGTTCTCACTGTAACAAGTTGCACTGGCTTTACTCATGCATGAATGGAGCATTCACGCTACAAAATAGCACCCAAGTAGGTAGTCTATATGGATAATAACAGAATCTAGTAATATGGTTAAACAATGCTTGTAAGCACTGATACATTTTAACTTACTTGGGAAAATGAAAACTCAGTCCAAAAATGTAGATATTCTTATCAATATCTATGTCTAAATGATTTTTTTTCTTTTTTTCTTAAAAATACTACACAAATTTTTGCTTTACTTTGATACTTTGGCTTGTCCCCACATCTTCTTGAATACGGTGATCTGATATGTAAGATACTCTTCCCCCAGGACTGGAAAGCTAACAGTAATACTCTTCAACTACTGCTGCTGTAATACTTCATTCCGCTCACCTTATGGAAAGAAGATTTTTCCTTTGTTATAATGAGCTTAAGATAAAGCCTTTATAGAACAGCTGCTGCATTCACAAGGTCTGGAAGCTTGCTTTCTCACAAGCAGCTTTCTTGCAATAGCACCTCAAGTCAAGATGCCTACACTGACATATGTTCCTTGATACTGCAGCAGGTGAAGCTGCACCTCCCTCGGTATACAAACAGCACCCTCCAAGCAAGCTGGTGGAGGCATGGCATCCTATGCAACCATGACATACTATTTTTGGCTTGTATGAGTAACCTGCACAAAGCGAAGGTACTGTGTGCCACATTTGTACAGCCCTTCACCATTACTCTAAGAAGATGATAGTTTTTCCCTAGGAATTCTACTGGCATAGCTAATGAGAAATTCTGTGATCTGGGTAATTCAAATGTAACCCTCATTCTACAGCAATATCCATTTAGATTCAAGTTCCAGATATATGCTGTATCTAAGTGAATATGACAGTCTTTAGCTTGGAGACTCACAGGTTTTGCAGGTTCATGTCACAAGCAGTGGCACAGTGTAATAAAAAGATTACATCGACTCTTCATAGATGCTTAAACCAACGTGCATCAATGAAGGCATAATCCTCTTAAAAACACTGAAGAGTATGTAACAAATACCAAAACATAATTACGTTATATCTAGTAGACTTCTAGTAATGGAAGTTTCACAAATATTGCCTGTTCGTAAGAAAATATTTATATTCATACTAACGTTTATAATGAAACTCCTATATTTCACAATGCTATGTGGTAATGACTGAGACTTCTTAGCAGAGGGAGCGTTAGAGACAGGACTTTACTGGAGAGCAAAGTGTGACTTGGTCTCCAAGCAGGCTGTGCCATAGCTGGCCCAGAACCCAGAAATAACTGCTCACACAGTGTATAGCAACTCAGCATTATTACTTTTTTCCACATTCACCTAGAAGTTACTCAGCTTACTGGGTCCCAGATAGTTCTGCTATGGAATTAAAATGACGCAGAACTTACAATAAAACAGGATCTATGTTTCAATATGTTTCAATAGGCAAGATGAGGGTTAGCCTTTACAATTAATCCTACTTCATTCACACACATTCTGAAAAATAAGTTGTACATGGATAGACCCTAAATTAAAGCCTAACAATAAATGAGAAAAACAAAATAAACACCTAAAAAAGCCAATCAGAATTTGAATAAAAATATTAGCTGTGTAATTAAGTAACCAAATACAAAATGCTGCACACTTGTAATATATTTCAAGCATCTTAGTTTACTTTCAGAAATTTCCAGAAGGCTAGGTTTTGGATTTTGTTTAAGGGTTTTTTGGTTGCTTTTTTCTCCTCCTTTAAAAGGAGTTCTGTATTCTTAATAGGTTGTTGACACTTCCCTCATAAGGCTCTCATTTTAGATGAAAGGCAGAACAAGTTGCCTGTTTTCATGGACATGATAATAGACTATTCACTTGGATGCATACAATTGCCATCTAAAACTCAGTGCAAATCTAAAATTAGAAGTCTGTGATATGACTCACAAGGAGAAGCTTTGTGACAAACTAAGATATTTTTAAGCAAATGGAGTCTGAAGTGCAAAATAAAAACTGCTAACTAGAAATAGTCTATGAAATAAATTTCTAGGTGTTATTTTTGTGTTTTAGCTATTTGAAGTAAGTTTCCTGATTATCATCATACTAATAATTAAAGGTGGTAAAGCTTCTGATTTATACAAAACAATATGACAGTATTACAGGAAACAATTAGAGAAATCTCATTTAAATACTTCTTCTTTACACTACAGAATTCTTTATATGAACACAGAAGCATGCCCAGCAATACTTCCTTTACAAAATTATTACAAATGCTTATTTAATGTATTGCTTAGAGACCTGACCTTCTGCAATTTGCAGTAGTTCTCATATTAAAAAAGGAAATTGCAGAGATGGCATTCCAAAAGGGAAGTTCATAGCAAATTTGTCATGAGAACAATATCTAAACTTAATATTACATCAAGAGCTACAAGATGCATCATAGGAAGATACTACAAAACAGATGCAAGATGAAGTTAAATTTTTCGAGTATGCAGTATACTTTACTACAGTAAACAGGACATTAATTAGATGTTAAAAGAAGACAAATGATAAATGTTATAACCAGCAAAGGAAAAGCCTGACATCATAATACTTAAACACTTCTGAAGATATCTCTTCCTGATATTCTCAGCTCAATGTTATTACTAAAATAACTATCTGTCTAGCAGACTGTCAGAAAAGAGAGGGTGCTCTCAGAAATATTCATCGTGCTCTCAGAAATACTCATCACAGTAACGTTTTCCTTCTTAAAATCTTTATCTTCACTAAGCCTTCAAAACTGATACGTAATTGTTCCTCTCAAGACTTCTTGAAACATCACCCCTTTCGCACTAGTAACAAATTTGGCAGATGTAATTCTTAGATAAAAATCTTGCAACTGAAAACAAATTGTTACCTCAGATTGGGATTTAATCACAACTAGCTTTCAACAGTCATATCACAGATACCCACATCTGAACTTGTCAAAGACTGAGAAGAACAGAGCTGGCGAAGACAGATCTGTATAAAACACAGTTTTTCTGATGTATTTTGGATATGTAATTCAAGAAAAGAGGAATTGCCCTTGAAAAAAGAACACTATCTTCAACCACTGCCTATGGAGAAAATCTATGAAGGAAGATTTTCCCTCTAGTTTTGCCCCTCAAATTTTGTATAGTGAATCCTGTCCTCATTGTTTGAGGAGAATAATTAGTTTTTGAACTCTACTATTCCAGAAAATAAACCACAGAAGGCATCTCAACATGCAACACTAATATATCAACCTTTTTCTGCACTAAATATGTAATTTATCCCATCAGAAAATTGAAAAAAAAAATGTACTTTTTTATTGAAAAGGTAAAAAAAAAACAAATATTTCTTACTTTTATCACCTCTGTGATCTTTAGAGTTTTGTATCCTGGCTGTTCATCCAAAATGGGAAAGAAGAACACAGATTTACCTGTTACTTCAATAATTGCTCTGTGATCATTAAAAGTGCAAGCAAAAACAATGAATAAAAATCAGTTAGAATGTGTTGATTCACACTGCATGATTTTGGGAGGAGAAGCAGCAGAAAAGTTAATCAAGATGCAATACTAATTTTTAGACAAAAGCTTTTTAAACGTTTAACATGTAATTTGTTTACAAAGGAAAAACTCTAAGAATCCAAGAGCAGGACCACACTGCACTAAAACAAATGCTGCATTGCACAAAGTGCTCCAGCACTGTATTCTTATTGAGGAGAACACCAAATGAAAGTCAACTGCAGTCAGAAAAAAAACATCAGATGGTTCTATTCACTGTGATATTTGCTGCTATGAGAAAACATCTAGAATTCCTTTTGCCTTTTTTAGTCATTTACGCTACTAGTTAATCATCAAGTTATTCATGCGCATATGTTTATGAAATACATTAGATTACTGCTATCAGAAACATGGGTCAGAACAGATGTGATGTGGATTCTCATGATTTGCTTGCATATGCATAAACCAGAATTAAATACTTCCGGCCACAGTGATTTTATAGCTAGCCTTAGCAAGATTCCTTATCCAATGTTAACTAATATTTAACCCGCATATCTCTGGCTGTAGCCTAACTCACATTATTTTGTTCTAGTAAATGAAAACATTTGATTTCTCTTTTCTTGTCTACCCTTTAAAAATTTTACTTGCAGCTGCAGTTTTTTCAGCTGTCTTGGCCTTTTCGTAACAAAGTAAGACTTATGTGTAATAAAATTAGCATAAGTTTTCTCACACAAAAACAAAACTTTGAAATCCTGCTTGGCTTACTCCTAGTTTAGACACAGTCTGCAATGCCATTCAAATTTCCAAGTCATCATTTAGATTTACTCGGCCTTCTGCTCATAGAGGCTACACAGCAAAGAGAGTCAAAAAGTACTTTCCTTTAGCCTACTGCCAGTGTGTAGTTAATTGCTTTAGTTACAAGACTTTCTTGCATGAGACTAACAGTTAGTTTACACTGTCATTTTTTGTGACACAAAAATCTTCTAAATCTCAAGACAGTTGCAGAAACCATGGTGGGATGATTCAGAGTCTGAAGGATTGCAAAGGAATAACAACAGTGGAACTGTGTGAAACCAGCACGTGTCAGCCAAATGGACAGAAACTTTAACCAGGAAAGTATTTGTGATGCAAGGGTAAAATGCTACAGCATTCCATTCCTGACCAAGAACATATTTTGATGTTGCATTTTGAATTGACAAATCAAAAGGGGAGGTGCCACCAGGTGCTCACCCAACCTCTAGAAACCATCTGGTTCAGATCTAAGAGAACCAGCACTGGTGGAAAGAAAGTTGGAAACGTGCCTGCAGCAAAGCAAGCTAGTTTTCAGTAGCAGGTATCTGTTAAATCAGCTTAGCTTAATGTTAAACTACAGTTCTTGGCACTGTTCACTTATAGAGAAAACAACCAGAGAGGAAGGCTGATGAAGGTACTTATTAACAAAGTACTTATCAGCTAAAAGGAAAAAAAAAACAAACAAACAAACAAACAAAAAACTAGCACATGGTTAATGGCTACTGCTACAACAGTACAGAATAAAAAAAAAATACTAGGATGCAAAAGGAAGGAAAATAGTACACAAAAGGATTGAAAACCCCAAACGGATCCAATGTTCTGTGAATACTGTAACCATAAGGACAGCATTAAAATTAAACTACAATTTAAAATGAAATGACAATTTTAAGCTAATTTGACCTGTGTTAAGTTTCTCAGGAGAGTTATGAAGGTTACTAGAGTGACTGTGGCTACTTTCCAACACAGCTGGCCTTCATGAATGGCCAAATTGCTTTCTATCCTGCTGTGTCTTTTTCAGCACTATAAAGTCCCTCTGTGGGGTTTTTTTTTTTTTTTTTTTTTTTTTTTACAAAAGCACAATACTGCCCTGAGCCCAAATGAGCTTCAGTCCTTCAAGAGCAGTAATACAATCCAGAACCAAACAGAAGATTAAGAAGTTGTTTTTTTCTTTTTTTTTGGTTAAGGTTTCATGCCATTTGCAAGATGTACGAAATGTATAACAATATTGTTTAAATTGCTGTACATTGTATACCATATAACTGGTTTTACTGAAAGATATTCAAATGAGTATCAGTCTCAAAGTATAATACCAGAGCAATTTAATTTGTGTGCTTTATAAATCAGGATTACAGCGCAGACTGAATTTTAGTGACCCACAAAAGTGTCCTGTTTGTTACTGGGTGGTCCACTTAGTCAAACATAACACCACTTAGAAACATCACTATCTTGCATAACCACTAAATTAGAAATTAGAATAAATGGAGGGAGAGAAAAGTGAGAAGGAGAAATGCCTTCTTCAGTAGTATGATATAGTGACTCTTGCTATCACCTTACAAGCCAGAAAGAGGAGGCCAACATATAAGAGACAATGTCTGGAAGAATGGGATCCTACATATATACACACACAGTTTTCTGAAGGGGGAAAGAAATATGCCTGCAGTTTGTCTATAAATGAAGTACTTAAGGAAAATATATTACCTTGATGCCAGAGATCACAAAGTTTTTACTAGCTTGTTTTCTAGCACTGCCTGCTTTGATTTTGTAGCTACTAAAAGTGTTACAAGAATCTTTAATGTATGACTACCTTTAATCGTGAGAAGTTGGCACTCCTCATAGGCAAAGGAGCAATGCCTTTGTGCCATTTTACTTCTCTGCAGCATTTACATCTTTGAATAACCCCAAAGAATTCCAGGAATGTGATTTCAACTGATGGTGCACATGAGTTCTGCTTAGGCTTTGTGAGTGCTTCTGTAGTAAGAAAAAGTAAAGTAGGAAGCAAAAAGTACAGTAGAAAACCCTCAGCTGTGTTAGCAAGGAGTAAATTATGTAAAGACTCTAAGGGATGTAATCAGTTTACTCTAGTGTCTCAAGGATGGGATTCTTCATACACAAACTCTGTAGTAAAAAATTCAGGAGTCTTCTCTAGACTCTGTCAACTCTCTTAGCAACTACACTCACAGGGCAGCACATTAGAGCCAGCACTGAGGAAAGGGTAAGCAGTACACAGAAGTGGAAAGATGTCACTCACCCCTAAATGTATTTGAACAGCAAAAGAATGACAAGGAGGCAACCAGGTACATTACCATTTATCATTTATCAACCAACTGTGATAAGGTCATTGTTCACTACAACTGTTGCTTATTGCATATACATTATAACATTCCCAGAATAAAAATACACCGGGATTGATTTCCGCTTCAAAAACACATCTTCATTAATCAAAATGCAAGTTTCAGGGTATAGTGCACCTTCTGGAGATGTCTCTCTTCTCAAACTGACTGAGCTACAATGGAAAACTCTATGTGATACCTTTTATTATAGTGACAAGGATGATGAAATTAAAGAATATAAATCTTACTCAGTGTCCACCTCTCTCCTGCACTACATGAGCCCTGGTTTAAAGGAGCATCCCCTCCATTTTCCTGGAGGAGAAACTACAAAACTGTGGCTGGTCTTAGCATGTGCACAAATACTCAACAGGTTGCTACACACTTGCGTTTAGCATGCAACACATCTTCATGACTGTTAGTTCACAGTGGATTTCTGAGGCAGTAATACTAGGGAGGTGGGGGAAGGGGGACTGAAAATTTACACTTGCTACTACATCGTAATATGTGATTTAAAAAAAAAAATCAAAAGCTAGTTTTATATTTATCTTTCATCAATTTTTCAGAAAACTGATAGCATTCTACTCACACATAGCATATTCAGTTGAGATTTCAACTGATGTGGAGAATCTCAGTTACAAGAAGCATTTTTCTGGCCTTTTCTAAAAAAAGATTAAATAAAAGAAAACAAGGCAAATTGGCCATTTCATCACTAATAGCTTTACAGATGTTTAGAAAGGTAATAAAAAGTGACTTGACAATTAACAGTCCACATGATTCCTGTAGAATCCTCTTGAATTATTGCTTCAGAGTGCTAGTTCGGTTAAACTCCCCAGAACACTACTCAGTTTCCTGTCCTTTTCTTTTACATTTTGTCTTTATAACCTTAAAGTACCTCTGTTATTTTACTCAAAATGGTTGACAGTCCCATAATTATTTCTTTCTTCAAATCTTTTCCCCTCCACTCCAATCCAATCCTTATTAAGGTTATATATATATATATACACACACACACAGTGAGACCCCAGTCTCTTCTGTGATCCAAAGTTGCCTCATTTTTTTCTCGCACACCTTAGTACCTGTTTTGCATGTCTAACCCTAACATTTAAACTACGAATTCTCCAGGCAGAGACTATTTCTTTATTCTACATTTTTTCTTTATTCTACATTTGTGGGTACAGTGAACAATTGTTCAAGATTTCAGCCCAAGAAATAGGTAGACAAAAATTTAGAGAACAATAAGTAACCTCATGAAAGTCATGAAGCAGAAGTATATGTTGTGGATTTGGAGAAGTGCTTTACCCTGCCTAAATAGGACAGAATTTGTACCTTAATTTATCCCTGTGTTTCCCTACTGAGACTACACAGGAATCCTGCATGCTAGTTGTACCTGGTGACTGGGAAGGCAAGTTCAGAAATCCCATCACAACAGAAAAACAATAAATGGAAGGAAACGCTATGGGAGAACAAAGTTTCCAGGTATAGAAGATGAAGAAGAGGGTAACCATAAATCATTGAAGCTGTTCAATTTGAATTCTCATAGAAAATAAGCTTAATGCAGCACTGACAGTAGTTGGTTTCCAATCAATACCTCTAACAAAAAACCTAAAGTTCTGAGTGCAAAATTTTAACTGTAGCATTTCGGTACAGCTCCTAAAAAAATTAAGACAGTAACTTCATAAAAATAGGAACATAATGAATACTCAAATAATGCAACAACATCCTGTAATAAAATATTTTAAAGATCACTGACTTCAATACCAATAATTAGCTCATTATCTTACGAATTCTTCAGTGCTTAATGCAATGAGATCTGGTTCTTGTTTGGAGACAAAGTGTTATTAGCAAATACTAGCTTATTGGTAGAGATTGCACAATAGACTTCACAATTGAGAAGAAGATAGATATGCTTTCTATTCTCTTTTCTGGGAGAAAACTGACATACAATCTAATCTTGTAGCAGAAACAACACCAAAGACTGAATGTTCAGTTCAGTTAATATAGTAAGTTAAAAACTACTAATCTTCAGAAATTCTGTCCTGACTCTGTACTGTAGTAAAGATTAGGAACCTCAGTTGATAAATGGACAAATGAAAGCAAAAGCCAGAGTCCATCTATTACCTTGAAGCCGTTGCATGACATTGGCAATGTCCCTAGATCTTGCCACAGGTCGGGATGAGGCCATGATCTCTTTGCAGTAAGTCACCCTCTACTGACAGAAGCCTCTCTCCAAGCCACTGGCCTTGGTGAGGTGCCAGCCTCCAAGTGCCTCCTTCCAGCATTCAGCCTCAGCACAACCAGCCTGGGCAAGTTACAGCTATCTCCAGCCCACACGAGCACTCGCAGGGTCTAGTGGCAGCACTGTCCTCACAAGCAACTCCAGCACCTGGAAGTGAGAGTATAAAGGTTCAGGAAAAAATTTAACCAGTTCTGTGAAATTAAGTCTTAATAACTATTTTAACACAGGAGTAGTATGCTTTACATATACAGTATGCTCCAGCCAGAGATGCAATTAATGCTGAAAGCTTGCTTGGCAATCACTCATAGAATGAGATGGCAAAAGCAAATCATTAAAAACAATTGGAGATATATCAGATATCAGTGTTCTCGTAAGAGTGCTTATGGATATGTTTTAGAAACAGAGAACATTGTACATACTAGAAGTAATACTTTACTATTTCTTAATGTAAATAATATTACATATGAAGAAGGAAAACTGAAATAACTTCAAAAATCTGTACAAGTCACATCGTATTTCATCATGTTAGAAAGGAGCAAGCAATAGCAACTCATTGATTTTGACAATCCATAACACTACTGGACTGCGTACTCTAATCAGAAGTACTGAGGCTCACATACTTAACTATTAAATAAAATCATATTTACATCCTCTTTTATAACATATGGCAATGTTGTACTACAGGTTATTCAGCCTTAAAGGCTCTGAACTACTACACAAGCTTAACACTATTCTAAGTGCAAAAAGACCTACAATGATGATAAACCCAGTCTACAAAAATCATGTTCAACTGTACAGCAAATATAATCAAATAATATTCTAGCTTCTGAGAAAGCAGTACATGCTGTAGATACATGCACCTAGTTCCCCATTAGAGAAGAATAGAGTGTAGAGACAAAAAGAACAACAGTCACACTATATAATCTGGACTCAACCCAAATTCAAGATAATAAGTAGTTGATCAGTATCAGAGCTACAGATAGGGTTATATGCATTGTGAGCTGTCCCCTTTTCCTGACCCAAAGGTCCACCACAGCACACAGTTCCCAGCATACTGTTGAGGAGCCTTTAGGCTGTGCAGCTTTGATTCTGCTGAACTGCCCCTAAGGAGCCACATCAACATGTAATGCCTGTCAGAGGAAATCACATTTTAACGTTTCCTTCTCTGACCCTTCCAACCCTATCTAACCTAAAGAACTCACTATTTCCTCTGTCACTAAGGATCTTTTGAGATGCTTAGCAGAGCTAAGCTAAGCTAACCTTAAATCAGAGAAGTTACAGAAGACACATGGCTGCCAGACCAAAGCTCAAAAGGGACTGCAAAAACCACTCAACAATAGTTGCAGGATATCAGCTTTTTATTTTCTAAATGGCTGCTCATCACCTGGTGTAAATCAGTTGCAAATGAGCCAATGTAAGAAAGCTGTGGAAGACACCGATCCAAGACCACACTAAATGTGTCTGGGAAATTAAAATGAAAACATATGTTCAATCTTTTCATATGGTAGGTTGAGTCCCTGTGCAATGATACATGAGAGACTAGTAATTAATAATTTATCTGGCTGATATTAAATTATATGCTGTATAATAGGAATTTGTGGTTCTAACTACAATTCCCCATTCAAAACTCCCTTGCAAGCAGAGGGAATTAATTCATTTAAAGAAGAAAATAAGTTACTACACAGAAGAAAGATTTTCACATGTAATCACAAGTTACTTGTGAGGGTAGAAAGTCACAGTTAAGAGTACATCAGAGAAATAAATTAACCAAAACTTCATGCACCCTTTTCACCTGTCTTTAGCCAACACTTAAAGCTTCAAAGAACAAGAAAACCTACGTACATAGTCAGCTGTTCAGTGAAATACAGAAGGAAAAATTTTCCTGACTTCTACAAATAATTAATGCTTTCATCAAAATATCTTTTATTTCCAACAGAAAAAAAAATGTATTTTAAGTCTGTAAATCTTAAAATATCCATTATAGAAAATATAGCTATTACACAAAGCCTTTTGTAATAAGAGGAATTTTTTTAATTTGTCTTCCAAACACGAATATATTTCTTCAAAGGAATGTGTTCTCAAAATGCACATTTTAAGACAAGTAGATAGCCTATGTCATAAATCTTAGCCTGAAATAGACCTGAGAGACCACGTGAACTATTTCCTGTGTTAGCATGGAACAAGTGGATATTCCTTATTTTTAATGCTTAATTGTTAGGTCTGAACATACAGAGAACGAAGAGCGAAAAGGAGCAATTTTGCAAGTATTTAAGATATTTTTGATTAGGTTTGTCATCAATCTGTAGTTAATGGATAAAATTACGCTGACACACTTTCTTGTACGAATACCTTGATAAAGTGAGTTTAGATGAAAAGAGGAAACATGAACTTTTTTCCTCATATGCTATGGCAATGTTGATTTTTAAATTATCTGCATACCAGCACAATGGTCCCAGAAAATCAAGGGGGTATTTGGTAAGAGAAGGCAGCTTATAAGCTGTGAATCAGTGGCAATAAGCCTGACATAAATAAGTATAAAAAATTATCTGATTCTTTCCTGTCAGCAGAAATTGCAGATTTCCACTACTCCACTCTGATTCCACATATAGTAACAAGGGAGATTTATTTCTACTCTGTGAAGGTATCTCCATTGGGATTCCCCCAGAAAAGGAAGAAAAATGAGCCAGCAATTCAGGTATTCAGGCTGCGAAGGAGACTTGGGGAGGGACAGATACAAAGAGATGTTCACTGGAAATAATGACTTTCAAATACAGGTCTCAAATAGAAGGTTGTACCTCTATAATATCCAATTATAGTAGCAATGGGTAAGATAAAGAAGGTTAAACACAGAGGGGGAAAATATATATATATAGGTAGAGAAAGAAAGTGCCAGGCAGGCGACTGATTCTAACCTGTCTAAAAGTCTAGACTGTATCAAGAATAGATTTGAAAAGACAAAAACCAGAATAACAAATGCAATAAAATCCTGCAGCAAGAAGTCAGTGTCACACAGATATAAGAAATAACTCTAGCACAAGAATTGAACAAAATCTTAGGAAAGAGAGAGACAAGGCCAATTGCTAGAGCAGCACTACACATTAAAGAAGAGGTAGACTTCTCTGCTGAAAGAAACTGTGGTATAGAACTAATCAAGTCAAAAATGATTTCCAGGAAAGGATCATAGAATCAGAGAATCAGAGTTGTTTGGTTTACCCTGAAGTTCATCTAATTAGAACCTCTCTGCCATGGGCAGGACACTTCCCACTACTCCAGGTTGCTCAAAACCTCATCCAACTTGGCTCTGAACACCTCCAAGAATGGTGTTTACATAGCTCCTCCAGGCAACTTATTCCAGCCCCTCACCAAGTACAGTTTACTGTTGTGGTGCAGTAAGTCATAGGTTCAGTTTCTGAAACATAGAGGTCTTCACAATGCTCTCAGTATCACAAATGCTACTGAATGTGATGTGATTTTCTGAGACAACACTGAGCCTCTACTAATCAAGAATTAAAGATTTACATAAAGGTAAGAACCAAAAATTTCTGAAGATCACGACTGCACTTTTCTACACCAAATCACAGAAATGGCTAATTTATTTACACTATTTACATTAAGAAAGCAAGAATAAAGGATGACATGTGAAGAGCTCTTACACAGTGCATTGCCTATGAGACTGAAGGGAGACTTGACGAAAGTCCACCTGAGTGAGACTAAGAAAGTATGGACAGGAAGCAAATGGTTCTTGGCCAGGCAAATAAAAAGAAAGTAGAAAATAAGATCAAGTTGAGACAGAAGCATAATAGAATTGGGAACAGCACCATTTGAAATAAAATCAAAGCTGAAAGTAGAAGAATTTGATAGAATTCATCCCAGAATACTGAAAATTCCTGAATGTGAATTAAGAACCCAATTGTAAACATATTTGAATAGATCTGTCAAGTTGGAGATGGTGCCTACTGGATATATTCAGATTAGGAGCTAGGATGGAAAAGTGGGCTAGAGTGGTTCTAAATGATTCTTATGTTATCTTTAAAAAATATTGATAATAAATAAAGAATGGTAACTTGGTCACTGTTCTTTCAAAATCCAGTCTAACAGAAGAGTCACTATGGTAACTGTTATAGGTGATTGTTCATTTCAGCATAGTACAGTATCATGTCATTATACTGGAACCTTCCCAAGTCCAATGGGATATAACTATACACTGCATAAGATCATGGAAAAATGTAATTTTGGCTCTGAAATGTGTTTTTGATAGGATGTTCCCCAAATCCCAACACTGTGTGCTTCCTTTCTCTACTGCATGGATCGCTTTTGAAAAAAAGTGGAAGGAACAGACTACAACCTTCAACAAAGAACACACTGAAATAGGAACAGTGAAACAAGATGTTCTCACTGACCATTCAACCCCAAACTGACTTGATATGCAGTAGTTACTTAGAGGTTTGTAACATACATTGAAAACAGCTTTTCTATGAAGAAAAAAAACACAACATTTGGACACCTTCTGGATCTCCAGATTATTCCAGTTCCTCTAGCATTATCTTTGTTTGGCACAGAATATAATTCTTATTTTGCAGAAAGTCTGCAACAGCAACTAATATGGAAAAATAAAGATATTTTGCAAATCTGATACATAAATCTGTGGCATATGTCATGCACAGCTTTTCTGTTCTTTACCTATAATTAGACTGTGGTTTAAAAATTATCTGTAGGACCCCCATTGTGCACACTGCTGTGTACATGACTACATTTCTGCATGTGAGCTTTTTATTTTCACTTTCGATTATGTTTATTGGGGAAGATGAGAAAAATATCAGCAGTATTATGAAACTGCCTCTTGTCTTTAAAGCTGTCTTTCCATTTGAACTGAAAATGCAAAGTGTTGCAGTAGAAAATAGAAGGCAGACATTTTTCTCGAGAAAAAATCTGCAGAATATACATTGCTAGATTTGAAGAAAGGTCACTCACTGTCTTTCCGATACAAAAAGTTAAATACAGTATATACTACAGTTTGGTAATTCTGCTGTTGAAATTCTGAAAGAATATATTACAGTTTGTGTAGATGTTGGCAGCAGCGGGTGAATGAGGATCAGTAGCTTGTTACCTTCTACAAACACGGGATATAATCTTTGCCTCAAAGAGCTTACTCTGTGTGCAAAGACATGCTAAGATTAAGATCAGAGGTCACAATATATAAGCAAATAAGGCAGAGTGATATTAGGATATAATTCATAAGTCATTTAATGCTAGGAATGTGCCTCTGATATTTCTATTTAGTAGTGCTATGGCACCTAAGATTTCTGTGGCATAGTAAGACCTACAGACAAAGGTTCTGTAAAAAACAACAACAACAACAAAAACACCAAAATAGAAAACACTGAAGGACCTCAGGAAAGGGTGGGTCAAACTGAGTTTAAGATAAACAAGTATTGATTCTTTAGTATTTCTGTTCATCTCCTAAACAAGAACGTTTATCTGGAGTAGAATATGCGCACAAGGGACAGACACAGTTGTCATATGAATGGAAAAGCAGGGAAAAAAAGGAAGTGTTTACCTCATTAAATCTCTTCCTTTGAGCGTAACAAAGGTGAAAGTTCAGCTCTTTCAGAGGTAACCTGCTGCTGCTATTATTGTGACCTCTAAGGACATACAAAAACTCTTAAACTCTTAACACTAGCCATGGTAACAAGGAAGTACGTGAATATTTGTCTGCGTTGATGCATGTACTTTTCTAAATACTGCAGCCACGACTTCAGCCACAACTAACTTCCATTAACAATTGGCACCCAGGTGGATTAACACGGTCTGTCTGAGTGATGAATGTACACACATCTCTTGGGGCTGGACCTACAGAAGCCCTAGACCCACACAGATCCCAGGACTTCTCCAGGGCCCATGTCCGTTTCAGCACCCCACCCAGCCACATCCTTCCCAGGGCCTGGTGCTCCTAGGATGTTCCCAAAGCTCTTAAATACTACTGGTGCACTGCTCCTCCTTCCCTGAGAGCCTTGACCCATTCTGAACCCATGATGATTATATATATATAAAAAAAAAAAAAAAAAAAAAAAAGACCAAATAAAAAGTCTGAACTCTAAGGAATAGAAGGAATAGTAATTAAAAGAAAATGGGGGAAGTGAAGAGATAATTGTTTTTCTTTTTACATCTAAAAGGTTTGCATAGATTCTAGTTGGCTCGGTACAAGATACAGCACCATGCTCCTTCTGGATAGCTCCTCTTCTCAGTGGAAACTCCTGTATTTTCAATGTTACATACATCCCATATGGATATGAGCTCAGATCAGAAAAAAAAAAAAAAAAAGTGACTTGCTTCACAAATCATTGAATATGCCAAGTTGGAAGGGACCCACAAGGATCATAGAGTTGAACTCCTGGCCTCACAGAAATGTTAATACTGTATCTCATATACCATTTTTGCCCTGTAATTCACCACATGAACCTTAGTACAACAAACAAACAAACAAATGAAAACATTTCTAATTGGTGAACAAATGTTATTCATAGCACCCTGTTTTCACCTGTCTGTTGGCAATAATTTAGTATAGCTTGCTGGCATCTAAAACTTGTGGAAGTGTTAAAAATGCACACAAAAATTATGAATATACTTCTCAGAGCTCAGAGAAAGCTGGCAGTCCATCAGTAGTACTACAACAGGAAAGTGTGTGCCTGTTAAGAGTATTTCAACAGGCTCCGCACTTGAGAAGAACTGGCAAGCAGCCAGAAGCAGCACGTACTATTATTTCCCTAAAACATAAATATAAATTCCGCTCAGTGATGAGCACTGGAGGTTCCCTCAGCATAAGGTAGATAATTTACTTAGGCAATTCCTCATGAATTTGTGAAATCTAGTTAATAACAGCAAACTAGTGATGGTCCTTAGAAGCACATTTTCCCAGTAGGAATATGGTTGAAAATATGGTTGTCAAAGCCCTAGGCACAGCCGAGTCAGATATTTCGACAGGTTTTACCTCTGGGGAGTTGCCACACATACCGGGGAGCATATGGACACTGCATCTCTGTTGCAATGCACTTGTCCTTTCTGCACCATCATTGCGTTCAGCCCAGCCTAAAAGCGGCTTCTCATGAGCCTCTGTCAATAGCCACATCTTCCTTCATTAACTCTATTTTGGCCTGCAGTGCGTGAGCACAAACCCAGCGCTCTCCGTAACACACTCATGTGTACTGCAGGAAGCAAACCTCTCCCCTCCTCCGGTATTTTCTTCTTCGAAAAGGGCACAAGTCCCAAAAGGGAGTTCCGGATCGACCCCAAACCACTTTAGAGCTGCGGGGACCC